>JARQZK010005171.1:142500-222500 GCA_030704885.1 Cynegetis impunctata
AGTAATTTCGAGCATTTTAGCAAAATCAATTCATCAGTGGATCATTTTTATTTGATGAGTGTCACAAAATATCCTGAATGAAGTTATTCAGTTTGTTTTCTTCTTATTAAAGTATAATATATATATTTTCGAATAAATAAAAATTTTATGTTGTTAAGTATGGAAACATTTGCCATTCAGAAAACAAATGGTGCAAATGCATGAGCATATCTATTTCCTCAGTAACTTGATCTATGTGGCGTGTTTGGTCGCGATTAACGCAGTCATTAGCCGAGAGAAGAATCTGAGTCCCTATTGCGAACAATTCTCGAAAAATACCTTGTGCACGCAATCATTAGCAGCCTGCACAAAATAACTCTTTTCGTGCAATCTGGAGGATACTAGATAATCAACGAGCTAAAATAAATTGCTTGAAGAAAGTAATTTATGAACACAATTTAATTAACACCACTAAAAGTTGGAGAATTTATTTCGGTTTATAATTTCGTTTAGATGTACTGTTGTTTGCAATCTATACTATAAATTATTTATAGTATATTTTGTTTCAATATAATACCCTTTTAATTGCGGCTACAGTAAATAAAATACTATATATTTCAATATTCATTTATGTTATAATCATATAAGAATCAAAACAAATTGATCGCGAATTTATGAATACAAATTACAACACTGAATAAAGAATTATTCAGTACGATTCTGCCAACAACTTTCATTGTTCAATGAAATCTTCATTGAAGATTTTATGAAAAAAGATCAAATAGAAATATATGAACAAATTTGGAAGCGAAAAAAATTCACAGAAATATGACAAAGAACGGGAAGGCTCTAAAAATCATTAAATTCGTTTTACAAAATTTATGGATGGCACCTGATAACAAGATACAAACTGATTTTTTTTTTAGTTTTTTTGGCCCTAACTTATTAGCCATTCAGTCATCATCCTGATATTGACTTTGTTTATTTGTTTATAGTAAATATGAAATTTAAAAGGATTATCAAATACATGGAAATATATATATATATATATATATATATATATATATATATATATATATATATATATATATATATATATATATATATATACTGAGACACAAATATAGGTATCATCAAATTGTTTTCTTACATTTCATCAGAAATTGAAATAGAGCCTTGTACACTCTATTATCGCCAATACACATGATTCTGAGAAAATTAATAGGACCTTCTTTTATTATTGGATATAAATGATCAAACATGGTGTTTCTTTTATTTGTATGAATTGGGTAATTCAGAAAAATATGTTCTAATGTTTCAACCTCTCCACATTCACATAATGGTGACATTTTTAAACCCATTTCATTTTATGTTCAGCGTATAAACAAACTGAATGAAGTAGTGAGTTTGTTTTTTGAATTCATCAGTAATTAATTTTGAAAACCAGAAATTTCACGTCTTCAAGGAACTGATGAATAATTACATAAATTTTTTTAGAATTGGTAAATAGTTGGAAAGGGCCAGTGGAAGAAAACACAGAAATCTATCTCATGTTAATATCGACGTTTCGACAAGTTTTATTGTCATCCTCAGGATACTAAAAACAGAAATGGCAATTTCATAACTATAGACACGTTATGGAACAATATATTACAATTATTTTAAAAGATTAAAGAATTAAACATAAAATATGAAACTTTGATTAATATCTTCCTTTATACGTTTATAATATAACCATCTGAAAAAACAAAGCAGTAATTGTTATAAGTACACGTAAACCATATTTATAATTATAATACTGTTATAGAGCAATAGAACTACAAGAAGTTGTTAAAATTAGGCAATTTTGGTTCTTGGAATAGACAATTTCCCTTAATTTTTACCTAGATTATTTTCGGATAATATTTGACACATACAAAAAATAAAAATATTTAACATTTTAAAGTTTTCAAAAATTGAACATTTCAAGCACCATAGCAAAACAGTAAAACATCAGGACTTATAAACATATTCAGATTTCTTCAGTTAGAAATTCAAAACACAGGATGCAATGGATAATTTCCATGTTAAAGTTGTTGTACATATAGGTACAATGCCAAAGAAACACTTTTCTTGTTCGTTTCTTTTTAGATTTTCTTTTCGTAATGGATGTAATTTAAATATTAATAAACTGAAGAAATCTGAATATGTTGGTAAGTCCTGAGTTTTACTGTTTTGCTATGGTGCTTAAAATGTTCAATTTTTGAAAACTTTAAATTGTTGAATATTTTTATTTTTTGTATGTGTCAAATATTATCCGAAAATAGTCTAGGTAAAAATTAAGGGAAATTGTCTATTCTAAGAACCAAAATTGTCTAATTTTAACAACTTCTTGTTGTTCTATTGCTCTATAACAGTATTATAATTATAAATATGGTTTGCGTGTACTTATAACAATTACTTCTTTGTTTTTTCTGATGTTTATATTATAAACTTATGAAGGAAGATAATAATCAAAATTTCATATCTTTATGTTTAATTCTTTAATCTTTTAAAATAATTGTGATATATTGTTCCATAACGTGTCTACAGTTATGAAATTGCCATTTCTGTTTTTAGTATCCTGAGGATGACAATAAAACTTGTCGAAACGTCAATATTAACATGAGATAGATTTCTGTGTTTTCTTTCACTGGCTCTTTCCATCTATTTACCAATTCTAAAAAATATTTGGGTCACAAACAAACCTTTTGAAATTACATAAATATTATGGTATAGACTTCACTTGATTGATAGACTAAACCATTCATCGCAAAATAAACTCAGGAATTTCAAAGTAAGTGAACCATATTGAGATTCAACTTTATTTCATACGAAAATATAATTCATATTTCCTCCTTATCCTTATAGAAAATCTTGGAAATCAAATTCATGCATTGCCATCCGAGTGAGTTATTCTCTCGTCCATATGTACTGTTTTCGATATATTTCTTCAATAACTCTCAACTTCTGTAGGTTCTCTCTCATATTCTCATATCTATCTGACAAGTATATCATCTGTCACGCTATGAATTATATCAAAATCCAAGTCATCATCCTGGAATCACCATTTGGAAAACTATTTTTATTTCATCCCCCATCATTAATCTTACTTTATGGTCTGAGCAATTTTATGCAAAACTTCGCATTATCTGAGCGCAGTCGGTAGGATTGACGGACTTATCTTAGAAGGCCTCGATTACTGCGTAAATCGCTTGTCATTTGTTTGGCGCTGCGGCGCTGGGAACGAACAGGTGCATACCAAGGCAATTTGGCGGGATTTACTGCCTACAGAACAACATCGCACTTCGTTCAGGAGTTTTCTTACCCCCTGTTTCTTACCTGATTGTCTTCATTAAGAGCTGGGGCTTTAACAAATCGTTCCAGATAAAAAATGCCCAATTGAGTGGAAACCGGGTACTTAAGGTCTTCATTAGATCATCTTGAAGGAAACTTTCGAAAATAAAATTTTAATGAATTAATTTTAATCATACTTTCAGAGTTTCATGAAATTTGAAGTTGAATAGCTTGTAGAATTATTTTTTGTATTTTCTGGGAAAGCTAAATCTATTCCGAAGATGAGGTTTTTCGATGATTTAGTGCTCAATTGGTGGACTTTTATTTATTAATGTTGAAAGTTGTTTCATTTCTTGGCCAAAAATGAGTATTTCCGATGCTCTCCCTTTGAAGTTTTTTTTAACACATATCACTGTTAGAAATTATTCGTGAAAAAACTTTATAACGTTTCTTTAGTCTTCAACAAAATTCTGACGGAAAAAATATTGAATCAATTTTTTCGACTAATTTAGGAACACATTGTGAAGTTAGTACGTACAATAATCACTAAACTTGTATACTGTTATTATATCTATCTATTAGAAATCATTATCATAATAAACATATATATTATATATTTTATTTATTATATATTATATATTATATATTATATATTATATATTATATATTATATATTATATATTATATATTATATATTATATATTATATATTATATATATATATATATTTATATATTATATATATATATATATATATATATATATATATATATATATATATATATATATATATATATATATATATATATATATATATATATATATATATATATATATATATTTAATATATATATATCTATATATATATATATATATATATATATATATATATATATATATATATTTATATATTTATATATTCATATATTTATATATATTATATATATATATATATATATATATATATATATATATATATATATATATATATATATATATATATATATATATATATATATATATATAATATATATATATATATATATATATATATATATAAAAAATCTGGCAGATCTGAAGAAAATCTGGAAAACTGTATTCCAGCCTAACATAGAATTACTTCATCTACACATTTCCAATAGCTTTTCCACGAATCACAAAACGATCATATATATATATATATATATATATATATATATATATATATATATATATATATATATATATATATATATATATATATATATATATATATATATATATAAATATATATATATATATATATATATATATATGATCGTTTTATGATTCGTGGAAAAGCTATTGGAAATGTGTAGATGAAGTAATTCGATGTTAGGCTGGAATACATTTTTCCAGATTTTCTTCAGATCTGCCAGATTTTTTTCAATTGATTTCCACCCCGATAGCATTACTAGTCAAACAAAAAAGAATCATCTCAATATGTAGTCCTCATAGTCAGTTATTATCGAGAATGCATACAAAAATTATGATTTTTGCAGTTGGCCAGAGTTTTCCGACTTTCCTTTGTAATTGACTCAAATTTTTTTTTTCTAGAAAACTTCTCCAGAACTACAGTGAAGACAATACAAATTATGCATTTTCACTGTTTGAATCGTGAGTTATGGACTTGGGTTCAAACAAAAATACTATAGAAAAAGTACTTGTAGTTTGTCCCAAACTTTTCAAACTTCTGTCCAATTGTTCCAATTTTTCATTCCCTTACAATCTCAATCAGACAACTAGAAGGAACTTTTTTAAAGCGAATTAGAGTATTTCCATAGGAAGAAGGATGTTCAGTTTTCCAGAATTTGAAAACTTTCCCATTTTTGTTTCCATAAAAACTCAATTCAGAATATTACGAACATTTTAAAATACAAAATATCCAAATCGTCCAGCTATTCTCAAGTGATGGTCTTCACAACGAACAGCATTTCATTTTAAAAAAGCACGTTCAGTTTTTCCCAAGTTTGAAGGTTTTTAGTAACACTTATCCATAAAAACGTAAATCAGACTACTATGAATATTTTGGAGCAAAAACCTACCTAATATGAAATAGATATATGAAAAATTTCTTTTCTAGAAATTGATAATCGTCAATCACGAATTCAATTGATGATGGAATTAATAATTATTTAACATGTTTGAGAAATGAAACTCTCAGTTTCACGATTTTCACATACATATAATAAAACAACAACAGTTGCATAACGCGTTTCGCTGACACTACAGCTTTTTCAGGTGCGAATTACAAACTAAAACTAAAATATCTGATACAAGGTGTGCAAAGTACAATTATAAATTTGGGAAATCCATTCTGAGATTCTAAGAACAAACTACCTTTATTCATTGAAAAGGTTAAGAAGGGGTAGCTGTTCATATCCAATTGGTTGTTAGGTAACTTCTCGGAATTTTTATGCCTATTAATTCATAAAGTTTCCATAAGATTTAATTTTGAACGTTTTATCCCGAGATGTAGAATTTCGAAATCCGAATTGAAGTCATGTTTCTATTTTTTCGTAATCCCATACTGTTATTTTGATTTAACGGTATTCAGATGACAATTGAAAAGTCAGTGTTAACGGCCGCCGGCCGTTATAATTTTATAACGGCCGGCGGCCGTTAAGAAATCACTTGTTCAAATATTTATTTCAAAACATCATTCTGCTTACAATAACAACATTGAAATCTTGGTCCACAGCGAGTTGGGAGAATAAACCTCTGATTTTCATTTCACATAGGCTAATAATACATATTCATTAACAACCTTTAATATTCACGCCACATTTCAAAATTTTCAAATTCTTTTTGATATCGCTCTTGAGTTATTTTCGGCAGTTAATCATCACTCGCTGCACTGCACATGATTCTCCCAATATTTCTAAAGGAATTTGATTTTGTTCCTCAATTTCATCAATTTCATCCATGGTCGTCGTTAAAGCGAACTTGAGAACACAAAAAACTGACGTTTATAAAACTGTCGAACTGTTCCATGACAACAGAGTGCACGACGTTGAGATTTTTCTTTAGAATTGCGAGGTACAGGTTTTTTTCTTTCTTCGGAATCAAAATGTAATCTTTCAACGGGATTACGAAAAATTTTTAACGACACACGGCTGATACGCAAATAACGGATTCGGTTTGTTATAATCCTCGGCTGCGCCTCGGATGACAATATCCAACCTCATCCGTTATCTGCTACATATCGGCCTTGTTACGTTAATAACTATATTAAATATCTAGCATAATACTGAATCTTCGTTATGATTCATGTAACTTCCTTGTGTTCAGTAATCCTTTTTCTGAAATTTCTATGTGTCCGACCTACATATATTTTATCCCAATTTCCGCATTTAAGTATATAAACTCGATTTACTGAGTTTATCTATTTTTGACTTGTTGTTTTTTATGTATTTTCCTAGACTATTTCTTGTTCTGAATGCTAAATTGAAATCTAGATTAGAGAAAAAGGATTGTAATTTGTTGGAAGCTTCGCCGAAATGAGTTAAACTATTATATATAATTCCTTCTGGTTTGATCAATGGAAATATTTGCGAAATTGCCATTTTATGATTTTTCTTCCTTATTATTTTGTCTATTATGTTTGGATCATACCCATTATTGACTGCTATCTGCTTGATTATAGGTATTAAGTTTTTTGTGGAAATTCTCTCGAGAAAGTGGTATATTGAAGAGGCGATGTATCATACTATTATAAGCGGCTAATTTGTGTTGAAATGGATGATTTGACGTATTGTGATATCGGTATATGAAGGTTTATGATATATTGAAAAATCATGTTTGTTGTTATGATTACGAATTGTTAAATCTAAGAAATTGATTGAACCGTCCTTCTCTATTTCGGTTGTGAAATGAATATTTGGGTGTGTGAATTGATGAAATACACTTAATAAAGTCATAGTGCCGGATTTTATAGAAGGATTAACATGATGTTAATCTAGTTGATGTTCTACGAGAGCAATAGTTGGCGGAATACTTGGATATAAATTGACTATGTCGAAAGATATTAATCAGGCGTTACGTGGTATGTCGATATTTTGTATTTTGCTGATTATTTCTAGAGAATTTTTAATGAAATATTCGGACTCAAATCTGCAATAATTCCTTATAACTTCGATGAAGAATTTGGACGTATTAAATTCAGGTGCAGTAATGTAGGAAATAACAAGGCGTATTGAAATATTAAGTTTGTGTAATTTTATAAACATTTGTGGTACTAAGGTATTTGATAATATCAAGTGAAATTTGTTATCTGAAATAATTGATTTGGCACTATTCATTGCTGATTTAATTTCTGCTTGGAATTTTTCTGTAGGATCATTTTTCATACCTTCGTAATTTCCAGATTTGAAAAAAAATCTATTAATCCATAAATTAGCAACTTATAATAGTATGATACTTCGCCTCTTCAATATACCACTTTCTCAAGAGAATTTCCACAAAAAACTTAATATAATCAATCAGATAGCAGTCAATAATAGGTATGATCCAAACATAATAGACAAAATAATAAGGAAGAAAAATCATAAAATGGCAATTTCGCAAGTATTTCCATTGATCAAACCAAAAGGAATTAAATATAATAGTTTTACTTATTTCGGCAAAGCTTCCAACAAATTACAATCCTTTTTGTCTAATATAGGTTTCCATTTAGCATTCAGAACAATGAATAGTCATACATAAAAAATAACAACTCAAAAATAGATAAACTAAGTAAATCCGGAGTTAATGAACTTAAATGCGAAAATTAGGATAAATTATATGTAGGTCGGACACAAAGAAATTTCAAAAAAAGGATTACTGAACACAGGGAAGTTACATGAATCATAACGAAGATTCAGTACCTATATGCTTATTTAATAAAAGAGGAACATGACTTCAATTCGGATTTCTAAATTCTACTATCTGTGAACGAAAGGTTCAATATTAGATCTTATGGGAACTTTAGAAATTAATAGGCATAAAAATTCCGAGAAGTTACTTAACAGCCAATTGGATATGAATAGCTACCCCTTCTCAACGTTTTCAATGAATAAATGTAGTTTGTTCTTAGAATCTCAGAATGGATTTTCGAAATTTATAATTGTACTTTGCAAACCTTGTATCAGATACTTTAGTTTTAGTTTGAAATTCGCTCCTGAAAAATCTTTAGTGTCAGCGAAAGACGTTATGCAACTGTTGTTGTTTTATTACATATCAACATGTTAACAATTTATTTTCATCGAGTAACTGCCTCATCAATTTAAATTTCATAATCAATTACAGACAGTGTTTCTCAACCTGTGCGGTGCGCCCCCCTAGAGGGGCGCGATCATGCTGAAGTGGGGGGCACGAGCACAAATACCACGGAAGACTTTTTTTTGTACTATTAAATTTTATTATATTGGGGGCGCGAGATACAACTGAAATGATGATCTACACACACAATACAAACAAAATACCTTTTTTTTGAGTATAACGTTTCATGTTTAAGGGATTGCGATACACATTATGATAGGAAACTGGGCCGCAAATCCTAAAAGGTTGAGAAACCATGAATTACACACAATATTATAACAAGAAAAAACTTCTTACGCTCCATTAAGATATAAAATCGAGCCTTCAATTGTATAACGAAAATGAAACAGTTACATTGAGATACTGTGTCAATTCTGTAACAAGAAATAACTTATTGTTACCAAGCTGATATAAAATCGAGTGACTTGTATAATGATAAAAGCCCTACTTTCATGTGCCAATTGTATAATGCACTCCCCTTCATAAAGATAAACTTTTGCTCCGGCTATCCAAAATTGTATGCACATATACTACTTAGAATGATTTATCTCTGATACAGGCAATGAAACACAAATTAACTTTTACCAAAATATTCATTAATTCAATATTGCCTCAAAAATTACATTTATATTATAATTTGTGTGATAAAATAATCAATTTATTGAGGTAGGATAACTAGTTATCTTCATTAATATTATCTGCTACATAATACAAAAATTGAAGAGAAGTTTAATTTTGAAATAATTTAAAAAATATTAGCTTAAAAAGATTTTGGTATACCGAGAGTTTTCTAAACTAATTAGGAAAACCTATATGTGGTTTAATCCTGGATATGTTCTTCCTATCCTGGGGCTGTCCGCACCCCAAACCATTCAAAACTGTTCAAAAGTACAGCCCTGGGGCTCTATTTAGAAATGTAATTCTGGGGGTTTTTGATATTTCTCAAGTCCTAGGTTTTTAATTTGAAACTCCTGTGGTTTTTTTTGTAAATCTTATCCTGGAGGTTTTTATTATAGCTCCTGGGGATTTTATAGTCCTGGGATTTTGAGCTTCTTAGCGCATTCGAGACTCGAGAAAAATTTATAATAATATGTGAAAACTGAAAACTCTTATCTCTTCTATACTGGTCAATCTCGACTGCAATTCATTTTATCCAGTGGATGGTATTTCATAACGATACCATATTTTATATGTTGTTTAAGTATCTCACCCGTCTAAATACACCATCATCTCAACACGTGTAAACTTTATTTATATTCTCCGCTTCCTACAATATTAGAATCGATAAATATCATAACTTAATGCTATAATATGGACTGAGAACACATATGTGTGAAAAAAAAGATTTCCATTCTTACTTTAATCTACCCCGTCGATTTAAATCTCAGGCACGTACATGAATCGGACAGCAGCTGCTATTCGATATTACTATTCAGAAATATATGTCGAGCGCTGGAACGAAAATCATAGGATGGTCCGTTTCAAGCTATCTTATTTTTAGTCGTATTTTCCCTAGAAATAATAGACTATTGCAGCGTATCGAAAGTCCATGATCCAGCGTATCCGTCCACGATTTTCGAATTTTTTTTCATGTGAGATATACATATATATATATATATATATATATATATCTATATATATATATATATATATATATATATATATATATATATATATATATATATATATATATATATATATATATATATATACATATATATATATATATATATATATATATATATATATATATATATATAAATATATATATATATATATATATATATATATATGAAGAAATAAATTTTTTAGACCTTACATTACACCATGTCCAAAATACTATAAGAACAAATTGGTTTACTAAAAAAACTTGGTCCTCCCGGTATTTGAATTTTAATTCTTGTCATCCCATTAGCCAGAAAAAATCAGTAGTTATAGGACTTGCAGATAGAGTAATCCAGCTATCCGACCCAGAGTTTAGAGCAAAGTCAATAGAAAAAGCAAAAAACGCTCTACAACAAAACAGCTATCCGAAGAATATAGTTGAAAAAATTTTTAAACGTCGAATACATAAATTTTATAATAAAATGGAAAATTCGGAAAAAAAACAAAAAAACGAGAACACAACATACCTTTCATTGCCTTATATAAAGGGATTATCCCATCAATTCCAAAAACTATTAGGGAAATATAATATAACAGTTTGTCACAAAGGCCACAATTTATTTTCACAATATTACACAAAACTCAAAACAAAAACACCGAAAAACAAAATGTGTAATTTAGTTTATCAAATACCGTGTAACGATTGTGATGGCGTTTATATTGGTCAAACGAGCCAGTATCTAGAGAATCGATTGAAGAGCCATAAATACGACAAAAATAACTCCACCGCCCTGACAAAACATGAAATAACGAAAAACCACTCATTCAATTTCAATGGAACGAAAATATTAAAAACTGAGCCAAACACCAGAAAAACGGAATTTCTTGAGTCGTTGGAAATCCAAAAAAATATTAAATGTGCAATCAATGATAAGAAAGATGTAAATAATACAACCAAACTGTATGCTCCTTTGCTATACGTTCAGAAATAACTGACCTGTTGACTGTGATAGGTATATGTAATAATAATGTTTTGTTCTCTATGTTTCATTTTTGTTGATTGTCTACGTTAAGGGTAAGAATATATTTTAGATGACTATTAAAATTAATGTAATATACGTCCTTTAGTTTATAGATTTTGAAAAAGGCCATAAAATGGTCGAAACGTCAATAAACAATCATTTGCACGACAACTAAAATGCATCATTTAATGTGACCTAACACCAAGAACATATTACGAAAAAAAAAAAAAAAAAAAATATATATATATATATATATATCTATATATATATATATATATATATATATATATATTATATATATATATATATATATATATATATATATATATATACGAGGTATGTAAATAAAATAATGAGACTGGCAACGCTGGAGACGAGCGGCGTATCACATGTGCACCTAACGTTGTACATGTGATACGCCTCCAGTATGAGTTTGAATGCCCTACAGTCATCTGTTTGTCTGTAGCGTTAGTTTTCGTGAAACAGTTTTGTCTTGTGCGTTCTAATTATGAGTGGCATTAGTTTCGAGCAACGGTGTGCTATCAAGTTTTGCTTCAAACTTGGACACAATGCAACTGAAACATTTGAAAAACTTCGGCAGGCGTACGGAGAAAGTGTTTTATCAAGGGCCCAGGTGTTTCGGTGGTTTAAGGCATTTTCAGAAGGAAGCACGAGTGAGCAAGTCAAAAATCAAATACATGCTGATTTATTTTTTTGATAGCCACGGAATCGTCCACAGAGAGTTTGTGCCTCAAGGCCAAACGGTTAATCAACACTTTTACCGAGAGGTCCTTGAAAGACTTCGAAAAAGAGGCTCTTGAGTGCGACCAAACATCAAAATGAACTGGGTGTTGCATCACGACAATGCACCATGTCACACTGCAATCTCAATAATGCAGTTTTTAGCCAGTAAAAACATTCCTGTAGCTCCTCAGCCTCCTTATTCACCAGACTTGAGTCTCTGTGACTTTTTTCTCTTCCCGAGATTGAAAAATCACCTCAAGGGAAGTCATTTTGGGACACTTGCGAACATTCAAAAAGCTGTAACCGACCAGCTGAAGGCTATTCCAGTATCGGAGTTAAAGCAATGCTATGATGAACGGAAGAACCGTCTCCAGCGCTGTGTGGCTTCCCAAGGGAACTATTCTGAAGGAGACAGTATCGCATTATAATATTCTTTGAATAAAACATTGAAAAAAGATCAGTCTCATTACTTTATTTACACATTTCTTATATATATATATATATATATATATATATATATATATATATTATATATTTATATATATATATATAATATATATATATATATATATATATATATATATATATATATATATATTATATATATATTGACAGTGCGCCAAAGAATTTTGGCAACTTAGGCTGAAAGATCGAAAGAGGGCACTGTTTTGGATCTGCATTAAGTTTTGCAACAAATGCTCTATATTAATTTCATACAAGCAGAAAAGAGTGTTTGAATTAGATTGTTAGAACTGTGATTGTTTGTCATATTTTAATTTCAATGTAAGTATATAGAGTAAATGATGGCTATTGTAAAATGGTTTTACATGGCAAGGGAAGGATGCTCAGAGAATGGTACTATTTTGATTGTTCAAGATTAATGGCAGCAAACCTACAACCGGGAACCACCTAAACGATCATCAATTTTGGCCATTGTAAAAAATTTTGAAACTTATGGAGAAGTGACAAACCAATATAAGCTAGGTGGTGCGCTAAAGACAGTTATTACTCCATAAAACTGTGCAGAGGTGCACAATTATATGATTTTTAAAAAGGATCAATGAATGCCATCATAAAAAAGTAGGTTTGAAAGGTTATATTATTTTCGTTTTGATATAGTTATTAACGTAACAAGGCCGATATGTAGCAAATAACGGATGAGGTTGGATATTATAACTAACCGAATCCGTTATTTGCGTATCAGCCGTGTGTCGTTAAAGACTTTTCGTAATTCCATACTGTTATTTTGATTTAACGGTATTAAGATGACAATTGAAAAGTTAGTTTTATCGGCCGCCGGCCGTTGAAAAATTTTATCGGCCGGCGGCCGTTAAGAAATCACTTGTTCAAATATTTATTTCAAAACTTCATTCTGCTTACAATAACAATATCGAAATCTTGGTCCACAGCGAGTTGGGAGAATAAACCTCTGATTTCCATTTCGCATAGGCTAATAATACACCTTCATTAACCACCTTTACATTCTTGCTTTTACGCCACATTTCAAAATTTTCATATTCTTTTTGATATCGCTCTTGAGTTATTTTTGGCAGTTAATCAACACTCGCTGCATTGCACATGATTCTCCCAATATTTCTAAAGGAATTTGATTTTGTTCCTCAATTTCATCAATATCATCCATGGTCGTCGTTAAAGCGAACTTGAGAACACAAAAAACTGACGTCGTTTATAAAATTGTCAAACTGTTCCATGACAACAGAGTGCACGACGTTGGGATTTTTCTTCAGAATTACTAGGTATGGGGTTTTTTCTTTCTTTGGAATCAAAATATAATCTTTCATCGGGATCACGAAAATACTGTGAACACATTTAATTTTTTTTTAAATTTATTTAGATGATCAAAAACCTGACATCCCTACCTCAAAAAAATATATAGAAGAAGTATTTCAGACAGTGTTCACTCCAGAATTGTGGATAAAAATTTGTATTTGTAATTAACTAACAGCTGCATCTAGTGAGAGTAATGGAAAATCTTACTTTCTTGGGCACACTATATATATATATATATATATATATATATATATGTATATATATATATATATATATATATAGATATATATATATATATATATAATATATATATACATATATATATATATATATATATATATATATATATATATATATATATATATATATATATATATATGTATATATTTATATGTATATATATATATATATAAATGTTTTTCCATATGCATAGTGGCATCTGCAACGGCTTTCATCAAACTAAATTAGCTGAAATTGGTATTTGGGATTGTCTTCGAGGCAGAACTATCACGATTTGAGTAAATTCCTGCAACCGCCTGCATTTTTACGTACCAAGATATTTCTTTTTTTCACATATATATTTTTCCTGATATATATTGGCATCGCCAGCGGCTTCCAGTCAACCAAATGAGCTGAAATTTGGTATCTGTTGATTTCTGGTAGAACTAAGCTATCAAAATTTGGGTAAAGATTTCCAACCGCTGCCATTATTACGTAGGTTTTTCTTGTTTTTACGTGGGAAAATATACTCCTCTGCCTCTGCAGATTGAGTTAGAGGGTTATAATTAGGTACGTGGATTAAGTTTATGTTAAAATACTATCCAGTGTGTGTTTCAAAGATGATCCTTATCATCGTTGCATTTCGCGAAGACTATTCCGTTCGCATCGCATATATATATATATATATATATATATATATATATATATATATATATATATATATATATATATATATATATATATATATATATATATGCGATTAAAATATATATATATATATATTGTGGTGAGTAGATAAGTAGGTCAATGTTACGATTGTATTCCATATCAGATGAAGAATGTTATAGTTGATACTTTATATTGTTTGTAAACTACCTGCAAGTACGATACACTTACTCTGCAAGTACGTGAGGCCAAGGCCGATATATTGATAAACACTGATATATATATATATGAGAAGGAATCTAAGATAGGATAGTTAGACATATAGAGACTCGGACACTCGTCACGCTGCCCGAGGGTTTAGCGATAAGTCCATAGTCTAATATAAATAAAGACCAAAGTATAGAATGAACCTGTGCATCATTTAACCACCTGGACCAGGCATTACATGGCGATCCTGCCAGTTGTAGCATTGTGAAAAAAAAAAAAAGTGAAAGTTAGTGAACAAATATGGGAAGAAGAAGAAATGATCATCGCCCATAGAAAAGCTGGTTGCTTCGCAGTAGTTCCGGAGATGACGACCCAGGCCATCACGAGGACCGTAGGAATGGGTATACCGGCTGTGAACGCAGGTGGAAGAATGGAAGTCACTAACCGCGATGTTGCAGAAGGTTAAGGTAGGATCTACCCTTGTGTAAATGCAGAGACAAACGAAATGGACGTATAAATATGTGTATATATGGAGTGAAATTGACATTTTTTTTTTAAATGAAGAAAAAAAAAGAGACAATATTTTTTCAAGAAGAGACATTAATTTTTTTATTATTAGTTATTACATTAATGAATTTTTCTACATTAAGTTATGACACTGACCTGACCTAAGTATTTCATTATTGTTTTTTTATCATTATTAATTCTAGTGTTATTTTATCATTATTAATTTTATTATTAGATTTAATGTTATTATGGGGTTCCGTCTGTCATGCAATAATCGTAAGTTAAGTTTAAGAGGGAATTTTTTTTTAATTTGAAATCATTGTGGATAAATATCATTATTTTTTTTTGGAAGTATTCCTATTCAAGATTATGGAAATATTATATATAGTGTGCAATTAGAGAAATGAGTAATCCCGCGTTCTATTGCATTAGAATGAATATGGATTGTATGACATTGACGTTATTATTATGATAACATTGCTATTATGATAATTTGATGACATTGACCGACTCACTAAGGAATTACTATTGTTTATATAAATAAAGAATTGATTATTGAATGGATTTGGAGTCTTGCGGTCAAATAAGATTTATGAATATATATATGTCAAATATTTCGAAGCTAGAAATTTTTTTTTATTATGAATATTTTGTAATTATGTATTATTTTTAGTTAAATCTTACTGAGACATTGACCTACTCGGAAAGTTTTAATTTTTTTTTGATTAATTTAAATCTTGTAATCAATTTTATCGTAAATGAAATTGATGATACTAGGCATCACAAGTGTTAATTATAAAAGTCAGAGAAATTGTTAAGAAATTGTAAACTGTTGCTCACCTGATGATACGCAAATAAGAAAATTAACTTGTTATACTCGATGAAGCTTGAATATTTGAAGTTGTCAGAAGGGACAAAAATATGAAAATTTTAAATATTGTTTTTAATAAAGTTTAAACTTTGAGCCCATTATCAAATATAGGTACTGCTAAGGCTGATTATAGTTTCCAAAATAGTGTGGTATAGATAATGTACAATTATTTAATGGTTAAAAGGAGAGAGCAATTTTATTAAGGAGAATGCGTATATGACGCTCAGGGGATGGATTATGCCCCCTGCTAATGAATTATGTTTTCATAAATAATGAATTTTACTGTAATTACGAGATGGAATCGTTGGTAAAATGAGATGAAACATATATTTTTTTTTATGCTATATATAGATAGCGACCACTTCTTAGTGAAGATGGATATGGTAATGAGAAATGAAGAAATAAATATATAGATGAGTATATATAAATTTTTGTGGAGGAATAGTGTTGCGACGATCTACAGCTATCCATTAGCTATGTTAATTAGAATTTTGGAAGCTGCCAAGAATAAATCATACACGGTATGTACTAATGTTGCAACACTCTACAGAATCTAAATATTCGATCGGCATTTACGCGAGACGAAAAGTTGAGAATTTTAGAAGCTATCTGTAGAGAAGAATGGAATTAAAAGCTCTCAATTATTAGGAAGGCAAGGGAATATAATCAGTTTTAGGGACCTTAGTTATTATTATTGTGGATATATATATAGTTATATATTGAGTTATGGTTGGTATTGTGGTTACATATAGATGGGTTATATTAATTGATAAATGAGATAAATGAAAGAGTCCACAAATTAAAGTAAAAGGTAATTTATATAGAGTACTATGGCTGAAATGAAATAATTATTAATATATCAAAAATATGGCGTATCATCACGAGAGTATAGGGACGTTAGACAGCGCGTATAGATATTGTACGTAAAATGAATTGCTTTAAAAATTGTTATTGTAATTATAACTACTTCCAGCACACCTCCAGGAATGGATATGGTAATTAAACCATGCATAGGAAATTGAAAGAAAAATTTTAAAGTATCATACATTTAAACGAGACAGAATTTTCTCGAGTAACCTCAATAAAATTCTTTCAATTAGCCCGAGAGGTGTGGTGAGTAGATAAGTAGGTCAATGTTACGATTGTATTCCATATCAGATGAAGAATGTTATAGTTGATACTTTATATTGTTTGTAAACTACCTGCAAGTACGATACACTTACTCTGCAAGTACGTGAGGCCAAGGCCGATATATTGATAAACACTGATATATATATATGAGAAGGAATCTAAGATAGGATAGTTAGACATATAGAGACTCGGACACTCGTCACGCTGTCCGAGGGTTTAGCGATAAGTCCATAGTCTAATATAAATAAAGACCAAAGTATAGAATGAACCTGTGCATCATTTAACCACCTGGACCAGGCATTACAATATATTTTTTTTTAAATTCTTTCAAAGGGGATGATGGGACACGGGCGAGTATTCGCCTGTGTTCCATCATCTACTGTCATGAGTTTGTAAGCGTAGAACATCACCCAGCAGTATATATAATTTCAAATTACAATTCTGGACAATCACAACATCCATATATTATTCGGGATTCGAACACGGTACCGTCTGTGCCCTATACAATTTTACAACCATCTGGACGACAGACAAACCAAGAATCTAAGAATATAGAATAAAAAATATATCTTCGTGATCGAAACCACTAAATCCTTTTCGTAAATCAAATATTACAAAAAGTAGTTACTAGGTACTCAATACTGTGGCTAACACCATTTCCCAGTTTATTAGCATGCATTCAAATTTAAGCAATCAATATCTCTAGAAGTCTAAAAACAATTGGAAAAATTGAATGAACACAAAGTAATATGAAGTACATCCGGGATGCAGAGGACCCTATAATTTATGGAAAATGGGTGGTAAGGTAAGGTTCAGAGGATGAAAATTGACCCAGCAATCGCCTTTCTAAGTTTGAAAGTAGTATCTTACCTACTCCATGAGGTAACCTCTGAGAAAAACTCATGTTGGACCATTGGGTTACAACCGTACAATTCCAGAATGCTATATTTCGTGCTATTTTGACTTACTAGCTCGGATTTGTTGCAGTGTTCACAGTCTATCTTATAGAGTGAAGCACTAGTGCATATAGTAGTTTTAACAATACAATAAACCAAAAGTAATTATAGTGTCTCAATTTACTCGTATGAATCACGTATAATATACAAATTATATGTGAAATTTGAAATATCGAATAATAATCGAAATGAAGTGTTAGGGTGAGAAATAAATTCCATAGACATGAACTTTTAGAACAGATCCAAAAAATCATACGTCAAATTCATCCATGATTTAAGATGTTAAACTATTCAATTTCATTGAAAAATAATTTAAGAGAATATTTGGGCTAAATAATATTCCATAATAATTTATTATGTATATTCCACACAAATTAATAGGACAATTTTCAACATTATTTATTTTTATTTTGAAAAAATAACAAAATCTGAACATTCTAAATCTTATTTTTTATATTATAAGAACAGCTGTCTTAGACAAAGTAAATTTTGTCTAAAATATAATCTGAGAGATACTTTCTTGAATTGAATATATGTTATCGTTTTTTACTTCATGAACTGATTCCGATTTTCAACGCAATTCCACACAAACAAATATGTTGAATGTAATAATTTCGTAAACTGTTATGATTACCCTAAGTAATTCCAACCAGTCATCAATAGTTGATTTGTTTTCGAAAAAGAATGATTTCCTTTAGTTTCTTACTGGGAACTGTCATATTCATTTGGACCGGCTGTGAAATTGTAGGGGTTTTCCACGTCGTATTACGTACACGGTTTATTACCTCATAACCATGCTGTACAAGTCCCGGAGCAGCATGTCAATCTTATTCCTATAACATTCATATTTTACTACACTATCCCGCAATATTTCCCCCTTTTCCATTTTACAGGATGTTTTACAAAGCTTTCATCAATTTCCAGAAAGCCTACGTGATTCGATTCCAATATTTCATGAACTGCATTATTCATTTTCCGACGAATTAATTCGATTCAGTTAGATTCTTATATTAATATGTAATTGAAATATGTGACTTATTTTTCATCATTTACTAGCTATATTGCCTAAAATAGCATGTATGTTTTGGAGCACCTTTTCAGGACGATCAAAATGAATAATTTTTCCAGATTCTATAATCATTATTCTGTCTGATTGCTGCACCGTGCTTAGACGGTGGGCTATTGTTAGAACTGTACATTCTGCGAACTTTGTTGCAATAGTCTTCTGTATCGAGCTTTCTGTCCTGCAAGAATAATACACTTCAATCAAATACATATATATATATATATATATATATATATATATATATATATATATATATATATAATATATATATATATATATATATATATATATATATATATATATATATATATATATATATATATATATATATATATATATATATATATATATATATATATATATATATATATATATATATATAAATAAATATATATATATATATATATATATATATATATATATATAATATATAAATATATATATATATATATATATATATATATATATATATATATATATATATATATATATATATATATATATATATATATATATATATATATATATATATATATATATATATATATATAATATATATATATATATATATATATATAAAGTATAAACTTTAAAATAAAACACACATGGCTTATATTTCACTATATAAAAATATTTAGATACTGTATTTAGCAGTAACGAATAGTCGACATGTTTCGAGTTATGAACTCATTATCAAGACTGACAACAGGAGAGTATTCAATATTATTTTATAGAACAGACAAAGGCAAAGGTGATACCTGAAAATCATTTTGTTCGTTTACAAGGGGTAATTACAACAAGCATTAAATATGGCTTTTACAGATCACTTTGATAACGATAAAATTTAAGCTCGAAGGAAATATCATAAATGCTTCTCTTTTACAAATTATTATAACGGTAATCAGAAAAAATATAATTTTCATATCTAATTGAATTTTTTTTAATAAAGCACTTTACTGAATTATATTTACAACAAACGTCACTAATGGCATTTTTTCAAAACTGATAAAAATGCTATAATATTGCATTTTAGGTAGGACCAACGTTGTATGAAATGGACATAAAATTTAACGAGTTTCAGATATTTTGATAATCACATAATTATATATTTTTTCACCTACTTGTTGAATATTTGAAAAAAAAGAAACAACTAAAAAAATATAAAATTTTCTATTTTGGGAATAAGACGCATTCATGATATTTCAGATTAAGCTTGATGTTCACCGTAATCAAATTAATGTAGGTATAGAAGAAATTTTATTTGTGGAAATGGTTTGATTTTAGGTATACAAAATGTGCCTTAAATTTTACAAGGAATAGGACAAAGAATCAATATAAAAGGATCCCATTTGAAAATAATTTTAAAAAAAACACCTATTGTGTTTCATTTACTACAAAATAATATTGATTTTTGATGATCCTGTCGAATACTTTCAAAAATTATCGTCAAATTAAAACCCTCTATTTTGCATTTCATCATATTTTATATGCATTTCTAAATTTTAACGTTACCGAATTGATCTCGTAAAATTAATTTCATCGCGAAAACGGTTGTTTTTAAGTATGAAGATGCTGCATGAATATTAAATAAGAATTTCACGTAGAATCTAAATATTAAATAGAAAATCAGGCATTCTTTCTAATAAGAGAGTAGAATGTCATTTCCGGTAAAACCTGAAGTGATAGAAAGAAGCCAGTATTTTGAATAAATGGAGCACACCAACAGACCGCCCCATCAAATTTTCTTCATACGGATGGATGCCCATCATCTTTGTACACACATGTATATATATATATATATATATATATATATATATATATATATATATATAATTGCAAAACTTGAGATCGAAGATTCTGACTCAATGATTTTAATGAAAGAAAGAAAAATGTACTTCAATAGTCCCAATTAACTGTGTTCAAGAGTGCTCTAATATATTTACGAAATGTAATGATGAATGTCTATATCATGATTTGAAAAATTATATAAAAAACGGACACATATCAATTACATAATGTATTCAAATGAGTTTTAGTATGTTTATATGAAACAGTTATATTTTATAAAAAAGTACTTACAGAAAATCCACATTCGAGGTTGCTTCATCTAATAATATAATTGTATTTCTACGAATTATTGTTCTAGCTAAACATATGAGTTGTCTCTGGCCCATACTCAAATTTGAGCCCCCTTCCAATATTTTGTCATCTAATTCTCTCAGATTTGGCGACAATTTAAACAAATTGACCTCCGTAAGAGCTGCGTATAGAACAAAGTCGTCAAATTCTTGAAGTGGATCTAGATTGTACCTTAATGTTCCAGAAAATAGCACAGGATCTTGAGGAATAACACCTATACGAGATCGTAAGATATCTAGAGGAACATTTTCAGTATCATATGAGTCAATTTTTATTGTTCCACTAACACAAGCTGTTCTCAGTATTGCTGCGAAAATAGAAGATTTGCCTGCTCCAGTTCTTCCTATTATTCCAATCTGCAAAATGAGTTATTACTTTAGGTCATATATGAATTTATTAACTCCCTCATTCAGAGTATGGAGAATAATAGTTCAATGTATTTTTTAATGATTAATATGATATTAAAACAATGGTTTATAAAAACATAACGTACGTTTCGGTGAAACTTCAACTTCTTCAAATACTAAATGCAAACTAAACATGTTTCTCCGTCAAGTCAAATACAAGAAATGAATAGATGACAATTTAGAAATGGTAAAAAGATGGATTATTACAAATAATTAATAAAATAGGAAAAGCCCATTCTGAGATCCTAGTCAGGTAGTTCGGTAATTTTGAGAAGATTCAGAATAGGGCTTGTACTATTATGAATTTGGCTATTAATAGGAGACTTTGTATTAATTTATTTGTAATGATTCTAGAAAACTAAGTTTAATTCCATTACTTTCAGCATTTAATATTTCAAAGTCAAAGTTGAATGTGTGATTTTCTTGGATTCAAATGTTTGCATAATGCGAATCCGAACACATATATATATATATATATATATATATATATATATATATATATATATATATATATATATATATATATATATATATATATATATATATATATATATATATATATATATATATATATATATATATATATATATATATATATATATATATATATATATATATAAATATATATATACATATTATTTGGCACCTAAAATTTTCAATGAATTACCTTATTTTTTGAGAGAAATGGTCAGTTTGTTGAAGGTTAAGAAAGCGCTTAAGAAATGGATATGTCAGGTGGGAAGAGTTTATTGTAGTACCTTGGTCAATGGAAATGGATACTAAACTTTATTTTTCGTGTTATTTTTTGTGTTGTTGGGAATGATGATAATTTTGGGTAATTAATTATAATTAAATGTAAGAGATTATTTATTTTTTTGTGGATTTGTAATTTTTTGTCTCGGTTAGCTTACTGTTTTTTTGATTTACCAAAGAAATATTAAAAATCTTTCACCACAGGTATTTTACCTTTGTGAGGGTTCTACTATTGTTTTTATCTTTGTTCATATGCAGATAATTAAAATTAAGAGTTAATTGTATTTGTGGGTATTCGAATAACTGCAATTATTTAAGGGAAAATAAACGGTAATGTATTGTAAATTGTAAAATTGTATTGTAAAAATTGTAAATTGTAAAATAATTGATTGATATGAATAAAGATTATTATTATTATTATATATATATATATATATATATATATATATATATATATATATAATATATATACATACATATATATATATATATATATATATATATATATATATATATATATATATTTTATATTTGAGATACCCAATACGTGAATATTCCTGTGCTATCAGGAAAAAAATCAGACATAAAATAGTATCAAGCATCACAAGAATGGAATACATGGGCACACAAGAAAGAATTATACCTATATATGGAAGGCTGCACAGAACATAACTGCACATGATCGAAATATAAATATATTAAATGGAAAATATAGTCGATTGCTTCAAATATATAATATACACAAGATTGTATTGAGAGTTGCAGTCAATAAGACACCAGTGTATTCCTTTGTCTCAAACTCAAGCATCCCAGAATATTATTTTCTCTTCATCAGGAACAAGCTGAAATAATGCATGAAAAAATCTACAGAATCAAGAAACAGTACATATCACAACACTTGTACAATGAAATATTTATTGATGTTCACAAAATTATGATAACATCTTTTGATTAATGCTGATATGTATCATCGGATTTTTAATGTTTTTGATTTTTATATACATATATATATATATATATATATATATATATATATATATATATATATATATATATATATATATATATATATATATATATATATATATTTATATATATATATATATATATATATATATATATATATATATGAATAGAGAATGAGCTACAACAACGTAATGGCTTGTTGTTATAAGACGTATCATATGAATTTAATTGAGAAATTAACCTCTGCTAGTGAAATTTATCATTCAAACCTACTTTTTCCTTGCTCTCGATAATGAAGTTCAGATTGTGAAGAACTGGTAGAAAATGCTCTTGATATCGTACATCTATATTTTCGAAATGAATTTTTCCTTTTTCGGGCCACTCTCTTGATATCTCCACCGCAGATGAATTTCGTGACTCTTGAGGTAATTGTTTGTATTGTAAAATACGTTCAACAGCCACTAAGTGATTATTTGTTTGCACACATTGAATAATACAGAATTGTAAATAAGTTGTGAATGTCATCGATTGTGTAATGGCAAGACCTATTTCGCTAACATTCGAACCAATTTCTGAAATTGTAGAAAATTTTTGTAAAAAATTTTTTGAGTATTTGATGAAGAAATAAAATATTATTTTTCGAACTATATATAGTACATGAGGTTGTTTACTATTCAAGTAAGTTAATACTAAGTGATATTTTCGCTACTATATAAAATCAAATATAACAGTTTAACAAATTCAAAGTTCTCTTATATTAATTTTTTTTCTTTTTACTACCAATCAATTTCGAGAATCAATTCTAGAAACTGTTAATGAGGCGAATTTCAGAACAGAATGACTTGAAAATTCACAGAGATACCTGGTTACAAATATAAATAATGTTTTCAATCTCTCAACCAGAAATATCGAAAAATAAAGTGTTTACTTGAGAACAAACATAATTAAGTTTTCAGATTCGTGTTTTTTCTGTTTTTAAGGTTGTTTCTTATTTATTACTTCGATTAACTTTCCTCGGGTACAGTTATAGACAATAAAAATCCGACACATGTACGAATGAAGATCCATTTTTCAACACATTCAAACAAATATCAACAAATATCAAAAATATAACATCGGAATTATCTTAGATATTACACTTCAAACTACATCTTAAAATTACCAATCAAGAACCCTACACGTAAATTAACATGAATTTAAATATCACTCGAATGATTATACATTTACAATTTCACCCTTATCCTTAATTTTATGTACGATGAGAGGGCCACATTCTTCTTATCTTTTATTCACTGAGAAAATAAAAACTTTCATATGAGGACATTTTCAAAATAATTGAAGGAATTTCTGAAAAATAATACTACTATCCCCTTGAATAGAAGTAGGATATCGTCATGTTCTCCATTTTTCAGCTTACCGTTTTTCATGAGGAAACAGCTAATAGTAACTATGGAAGTGAAGACAAAAGATATAAATTCCACTGCAAAACTAAAAGCATGAGTTACCGTATAAAACATGTAACAACTACTTGTGTATCGATCTTGGTGATAGTAAAATTCCTTTTCGATCTTATTCTCTGCCTTTGTGGCTCTAATTGTTGTCATTCCTTGTATGGTTGAATTGAATTGTGTTACAACTGGTTCCATAACTACAAAAATACATTTAATTCATAAGAAAAATTTAATAAGAGAATACTCACGTGCTCCCTCTATTCGCTTGATATTCTTTGACGTCCAAATGAAAATTTTTGTGACATATATTAGTATCACAGATACTAATATGGCTAGAATTATTATGTAAGGATTCACGAAGATAATCAATAAAATTTTAGAACACAAACCAAGCATTACCTGCAATATCAAGCAATTAATTAGTCGATCATCTTCTAGTAATATATATATATATATATATATATATATATATATATATATATATATATATGCATTTCATTTGAATAAGCATTTTCTTTTGTATATTCGTTTTTAATCTTCAGCAATCACAATCAGTCATCTTTAATCACGATCAATAATTTTTTTTCAGGATCTAACACCTTTACTCATAGTCAATCACCATCAGTCAATTGCAATAAATCCCCACTAAAATCCTTCAGTCATCCTCTATCACGATCAATCGCCATAAATCAATATCGATGAAAATCATCACTCTACGATAATAATCATCATTCATAACCAATCAACATCAGTACTTATCAGCAAACTTCAATCAGCAACAATCACCACCAATCACCATTACTCACGTTCAAAAACATCAATCACTATCAACTATCATCAATCACGACCAGTATCATCAATATTCATCAATAACTATCAATCTGCATCAGTCATCAGAAGTCAACATAAACCTCCATCAATCACTATTAATATCCGTCAACCACCGTTTATCACTATCAATTACCATCAGTGACCATCAATTCCTATCAATCAACATAATATTTGCATAATTCAACTTCAATCACTGTCAGTTATCATGAATCATCATTATCATTCTACAGAAATAATCGTTTTTCATCAACACTCACCCTCTATCACTATTAATCTCATTAATCATCACCAGTCAACATCATTCACCTTAGGTCTATATCAATGACTAGAAATCAATCAGAACAATCACCATAAATCACTATAAAGCATCACCAATCACCATCAATCATCATTAGTCACTATCAATCACTATCAATAAATGTCATCAATCATTATTAATCATCATCATCCATAACCTATCATATTAGTCAGCAAAAACCTCCAGAAATCATTTTTAGTCACCATCAAGCGCCAACAATACTCATCAATCCATCTTTCGTCACTACTCGCTCTCAATTACCATCAATCTCTATAAATCATCACCAATCAACATCATTCATCTTCTAAGTATATCAATCTCTAACAATCAATCGCCAACTATCACCACCTATCACTATCAATCATCCTCAATCACCATCTAGTCCTATCAATAATTATCAATCATCATTATTAATCATCAATCAACATCAATCACAAAAATCATCATTAATCCATATCATCAGACCCCATCATTCAACATCAATCACATTACATTAAAATATTCAGTAAATAGGTCATTCAACTCACCACAAAGGATTCCATAAGAGTTCTCGGTAAAATTTCATCCACTGTTCCTAAATCTTTCGAAAATCTTGTTAGAATTTGACCGCTGTCGATTACATAAAAAAAGCTCATTTTACTATTAAGTACCTTGCGTAGAACTTCATCATGTATTCTTTCTGAATTTTTGAGCACTAGATTTGTATATAATAATGCTTTGACCAGTGAAGCACTAATGAGTGTAACTAATACGATTATAAAAATACAAATGTAGGTCTGTCTTTCGAATAGAAAATTTTTGTCTGTGTATTCTTCTGAATAAGCCCAGAAACTAACAAGAAGAGATATGAATGTTTCTACAAATTGAGTGAAAATGAATACTATGATTACAGAAATTAAAATACATAAATTGTTCCCACTTGTCAAATATTTTATCAAAAAAGATTTTTTATTATTTGTATAATTGAAAAAAGGTAGTAAGTACTGAGTATTGTTTACTGTTGAATGATTTACCTGAAAAGGAAAAAGGATTTATCAACTATTAAGAAACTATTGCAACTTGAATTATTATTAGTTACAAATTTATTGAAATTTTGAAATTTTTTTGAAAAAATAGACTAACAGAGACAAAATTGTGTAATATGTAATTGATGGAGTTCAAAAAATATTCGGGACAATCAATGATGTTTGAGTATTCATAAAATCTCTTAATTAATGCCAGGTTTGAGGTTATGTCCTGTGAATATTCAAGATTTCCAGGTAATTTTATTTCTATACTTTCTTCATATATGGAGAACTAGCGATTCTGTTAAGATTGTCATATTTATTTCTATAATATAAACAATGGAATTTCTTTTATTATGTTGTTTCGAATAAATTTTAACTTCAAAATAAAAAGTTAAGATATTTGTTGTAAAAATTGCTTGGATTCTAATCAAAAATATAAAACTACTTATGATGCCAAACATAAAGCTGACAATAGAGAATGTTCCACTTACATGTATCATTAGAGGTTATTGAAAAAGCGAATCTGCTACTTTGAGAAGGGGGGAAATTGATAAGGAGCAGAGGGGAATGAAGAAAAAAAAAATTTTTTTGTTTGTTTTTGTTTTAGAATTTCTGATGGCTATATTAAAAATTGTTCATTAATATAAAGAAAAAACTTTGTATAGAGTGTATAAATCAATTTTATCTAAATTAGCAGAGCGCTTTCGACATATTTGTCATCTTCAGTGCAACTTTGTCAGGATACAGGAAGGAATCAATCAGAAGAAACAGAACTGTTTCTTCTGATTGATTCCTTCCTGTATCCTGACAAAGTTGCACTGAAGATGACAAATATGTCGAAAGCGCTCTGCTAATTTAGATAAAATTGATTTATACACTCTATACAAAGTTTTTTCTTTATATTAATAATCACAAGTGTATTCAGCTCACTACATTAATTTAAAAATTGTTCATTTGAATATAAGATCGCTTTTACCATGTAAGGCGCAGTTGAGGCAGTGGATATCTGAAAACAACGTTGATATAGTAGCAATTTCGGAAACTTAGTTAACCGAGGATGTTGAGGACGACGATATTTTTGTGGATGGTTACCACTTATTTAGAAGAGATAGGGTATTACGTACGGGGGGTAGAGTTTGCTTGTATCGCAGGGTTGGTCTGCGTGTTACGAGTGCTGCTCGTTTGGATTGCACTCATTTCGAGCAGCTCTGGGTATCTATCACATTGAGTGGATAAAAATATGCTTTTGCTGTTTTGTATAGGCCAGGTGGTGCATATCTGGATTTTTTCGGAGAGCTGGAGGAGTGTCTTGGTGCTGTTATCATGGATCATGATTATGTTGTTTGCTCGGGAGATATTAATGTTGACCCTGTTACAGATGAAAATCAGGGACGATATTTAAATAACATTCTGAACTCGTTTGGTTTGCTCCAAACTGTTAGTGAGCCGACTCGTGTCACTGCTTCTTCTGCACGTATGATTGATCTGTTTTTGTGTTCTGGGGAACTTACTGTAACTGATTGCAGGTTGACGGACCAGACGATGAGAACTGATAATTTAATGACTCATCTCGATATTTGTTTGGATACAGATATTTTAATACCGAGTTATTTCAGTTATCGGAACTTTAACAATTTTAATAAAGACTTATTGTATCGTGATTTGTTACGGGCGGATTTGATGCCTATGATTATGGAAGCCAATATAGATTTGAAGCTTGATATATTTGAAAAAACACTATTATCTTTATTTGATAGGTTTGCGCCCATCAAAACTATCCTCGTGAAAAAGGAAAAGCCTCCATGGCTCACAGATAATGTTAGACTGTTGATTAATTTAAGAGATAAAGGTTTAAAAAGGAACAAACGCTCGGCACTATTCGCGGATTTTACTTATTACAAACAATTGCGTAACTTTACGAGTACAGCAGTTCGGAATGAAAAACGTGCATATCTCTAACATAAGACGGATGTTGATATAAACAGTATGTGGAAACAATTGAGAAAGTTATCGATACATAGAAAGAAACGTAGAGTGTGTATTCCGGAAGAATTAAACAATGTGAATGAGACTAACGATTACCACCTAACCAGGAACTTTTGGACAAGTATAAGAGTACACTGTTCCAGGAAGCTTTGGCTTTTCAAATTTCTATGGTATCGGAGGAGCAGATCTTGGAGGCGCTGAATTCTATTCGATCAGCTGCTGTCGGCTATGACGGTGTCAGCGTCAAGATGCTTCTGCTTTCGTCGCCGTATATTCTCAGGTACCTGTGTCATATTTTCAACGTCTGTATTGAGGAGTCTGTGTACCCCGAATCCTGGAAGCTGGCATAGGTGATTCCGTTGCCTAAGACTAATCAGGTCAGACATTATAAGGATTTGAGGCCCATCAGTCTTCTCAATGTTCTCTCGAGGGTCTTCAAGAAGGTGGTCGCTCTGCAGCTCAGAGAATATCTAGAAGTGAATAATATTTTACCAGATGTTCATTCTGGCTTCAGAAGGGGACAAGGGTGTACGACTGCCTTGATCAGAGTTGTGGATGAAATAATGACAGTTGTTGGCAATAATGAATTGCTAATACTCGTGCTGCTTGATTATTCCAAGGCCTTTGACAGAATAAATCATGAGTTACTGTTGGCGATATTTCATTTTGTGGGCTTTACTGACCCCACCATAGATCTCTTTCGTAATTATCTGAAGAGTAGATCGCAATGTGTCATTTATAACAATCAAAAGTCAGATATAAACCATTTTTCTTGTGGAGTACCACAAGTGTCTGTCCTCGGGCCATTGATCTATATTATTTATAGGTACCTTTCAGCTAACAAAATGTTTAAATGATTGTCAGGGGCATCTATATGCTGAAGATACATAAGTATTTTTGGCGTGTCGTAGGGATGGAATCCTTCAAAGTGTGGATATCATGAATTCGGATTTGGATCGGCTCTCTGCTCTCTCGAGGTCAATGTGCCTCACAATAAATCCTGAAAAATCGGCTGCGATGGTGTTCGGTAGGGGAACGGGTAGACAGATATATGAGGAGAGCACTCGCATCATTATGGGGAATAAAATTATTCCATGGTCATCGGGGACCAAAAACCTGGTACTGATGTTGGATGTATATTTGAGGTTTAAGGGACACATAAATATACTTCTAAACAGAACTTTTGTAAACCTTAAGTTGATATATGTATGTAGGGAACTCTTGAACCAAAGGCAAATGAAATTAATTTGTGATGCCTTGGTGTGGGTCATGTTTTACATTCAAACTTTCAACTGAAAAAAAGCCGGTGCACCTCCATAGGAAAATTAGATTCAGATCTGATATTCGCAATTTAAATATAAGATTTAAGAACAGACTTGCCATTCCTCGTTTCAACACTTCTCTTTTTAAGCATTTCCTCTCATACATTTCAGTAGCTACAATGAATAGTATACTAGAGAACTTTTTTTGTTGTAAATTCGTTTCTTTTAAGAAAAGGATGAAACAGTTACTTTTAGACCAGCAGTAGCAATGGCTTATATTGTGTATTTTTACATTATTAATTATTATATCAGCATCCGGTTCTTGGTGACTAGTATGTTTTGTATATTTCCTTCATTCTGTGTGGTTCTGGAGTTTTTTGCTGTTTTGTAGTTTTGTTTTTTCTCGCATTGTTTTATTTTTCTTCAATTATTGGTTCTATAGCAAAATCAAGTATGATTCTCGCTAGGATTAATCAGCAATGCTGTTTCCCACCTCTTGGTGCCTAAGATTACAGATGACACGTTGTAGTGATATTGATAAGTTTGTATTACAGATGTATATCCAATATTTGTAAATATGTTTATCACAGTCTGTATGAAAGGGTATCAATAAAGTATATTATTATTATCATTATTATTATTAATCTGGTTTATGTATGTCGAGCTTGACCTAGTTCAAACTCAACTGATTTCTTTATGTATTTTAGTGAGTTTACCCCGAAATTTGAAATATGAAATCTAACTTAAATTTTGAACTTCTTAGTTCTGAAAGAATAGGTTTTCTAATTTGATAGAAATATATTCAGATATCATGAACATTTGAAATAATATGTTTATTATAATGTGTAAACTTTTATGTCATTTTCGTGACGGATGTCTTGGGTACAACAAAATTGATTTGGCGTTAAAGATAATGCAAATGTTTGCACTTGATGAGACTACGAAGCTCAAACTTGTTGAATTTCTCGTAAATCCAAGTAAATAATACTGTCTGCTGCTTTACTCCGGTCGTTTAACTGAGGCTGAAAAATATACGATAGCTAAAATATAAAAATATCTCTCCCCACAGTTTTTGAAGAAGTACAAATCGCTTGGTTATGTTCATATTATTGATATGTTTTTCATGTTTATGTTCAATTTTAATCTAAAGGTAAGGTTACGATTAGATCTTGTTAGTTTATTTGATGGAGTGGAGGAATGAACAGAATCAAACTTCTACCATTTCTATGAAACAATTCATTTCAACAAGAAAGTCTCTATAATTATAACTATAGTTTCTCATTACATTCAAAAAATTAGAATCAAAAAATCCAGCAAATTTCATAAGATGTTATGAAATAATCAAAAGAATGACTTTCTTTTTATGCAAACAATCTTTTTCGTTCGTCATATCTGCTTCGTTTCAGGACAGCATGTCCTGAAAATAGAGAAATTGTCCGAAAAACCTTTTCACCTTTTTCAATTATCACATGTATTTATTTCATGCTATATTAAACAAAGTTAATTTTATTCAATATATATATATATATATTCAATATTTCCATAACATCAACCTATTGCATCTCATTCTCAATTTATTCAATATTAGGAACTAGACCATGTAGCGTGAGAGTAAATAATACTTACTTCACAACTGTTCACTCGTTTGTCATCAACGAGAAGTTTTGTAGAAGTTCCGCATTCTTTTAGTGGCTCAATGAAAACATTTTTTTTCATCATCAACGTTTTGAATGTTCCTTCATTTTCGATTTTTCCCTGCAAAAGCAACAGATTCTACTCGTGTCCCACTGAAAATGTATATAACACTAATTTTGCTCTTCAATGCACTTTTCTGATTCCCTCTATGAAATATTAAAGACAAATATCCCATTCGTAGACCGACCACATACTCAAAATATTCTGAATCTATATATTCAGTCTGTTTTTTGACTTTTCAAATTTTCTAAAATTCAAACATGCTTAATTAATTGAGATTTTCAAAAGTTTTCAGAAATTAACGAAATTCTTAGCGAAATATCAAATTGTAAAATCGGTTTTTAAATTTAAATGGCCTACTTACATATATATATATATATATATATATATATATATATATATATATATATATATAGACTTGTTTTTTCTCAGGAATAACACTCCGCTTTAGATAGAAAAACTATTTTATTGAACAGTTACGTTTCGTCATGAAATTAATGACTCTCTCAAAACTTTTGAAAAAACTATTTCCTGTTTAGAGGAAAAGTATATAATAAAAGAGCGCAGTAAAAAATTATATATATATATATATATATATATATATATATATATATATATATATATATATATATATATATATATATATATATATATATATATATATATATATATATATATATATATATATATATATATATATATATATATTTATATATATATATATATATATATATATATATATATATATATATATATATATTTATAATATACATGATAATTTCAGAAATTTTCTCGGGAATGTGGCTTAGCTGAAATGGAGATGTATTTGTGTTTGCTTTTTAATCATTTATTCCTTTATTCCAACGTTTCGGTTTTACAACGCCATTTTTATCGACTAGTTAAATTATCTTCGGAAACAATGTTTATGAGTGCTGCGTGTACTTCAAGTTTTTTCATTTATATTTTCATCAATAACAGGTGTGATGGGAATGACCAATTTTCATTTGAAAGCAGGCTTTCAGTCTTGCAAAATATCTCAAAATTTCAAATGTGAAAAAATATAAGTACGACTATATTTGAAAATATCTACCTTTTCTAGAAAAAATGGGGAATATACAGGGTAATTTCAGGGCATTTTCGAAAATGTTGCATTCTTTGACCCCCCTCGTAACTCCGTTATCCTTCAACTTATAGAAAAGGTAAAATAACATTTTTATAGATTATTTTCCGTAGAATGCACAAGTGAAAATAATTTTCGCCGTATATTCATTATTTTTGAGTTATAAAGAAACTTATGTTTCTACAATGGAACACTCTGTATATTTATAAAATATAAAATTTGTATTTTTTTTACCTTTTCAAAAATATTTAATAGTATGCTCTTTTTTTCAGAAACACGCAAGAAATTCTTGGAGAAGTTATTCCAGAACTGCTCGAAAACTTTCCATTAGCCCAATATAATGCTGTTTACCTACAGCAAGATGGTGCCCCAAGTCATAACTCTATGCTCTTAAGGGCCTTCCTTGATAAGAACTTTCCCCAAAGATGGATAGGTACCTGTTAGATTGCCTCCAAGATCACCAGAACTCAAGTTTAAATTTTTTTTATAGGGCTATATACAACATGAAGTATATAAAACACAATATGACAACATTGCAGAACTTTAAGAAGCAATTCATTCAGCCTTTCGCAATCAGCGAATGAGAACAATGGTTCTTTTAAACACTATTCAAAAAATTACATGTGCTAATTTTGCATTACAGGAAATAGTCGTCAATTTGAACACCACCTTCAATTTTCTTTTAATATTAGTTTTTTGTGTTTATTATATTGGTTCTTCACGCTTCAAAACTGTTGTTACAAACTTACTGTTAGAAAAAAAGAACTATAGGTATTTTTCTATTAAAATAAACCTATATGCAAGGTATCCAATTCTTCGTTAGTATCTAATAAATAAACTTTTCTCTTGTTTATTATTTTTATTCATGCCCTACTATTAAATTATGCATTTAATATATACTTTTGAAAAGGTAAAAAAAGATAAATTTTATAATCTATAAATATACAGGGTGTTCCATTTAAAAAAACATAAATTTGCTTTATACCTCAAAAATAATAAATATGGTTCAAAAATTATCTTCACTACTGCATTCTACAAAAAAAAATCTATAAAAATGTTATTTTACCTTTTCGATAAGTTGAAGGAAAACGGAGATACGAGGGGGGTCACAAAATGCAATATTTTCAAAAATGCCCTGTATCTTGTAAACTAAAAGAGCTATTAAAATTTTGTACAAGGGCATCTTCAGTTTTACGAGAAAGTAGCGCAGTGTTGCGAAAACCGCAACCCTCTATCTTTAAAAATAATGGAGATACCATTGAAAAGTACCCAAAATGGGACACCCTGTACTGAAGATATGTAGATATTTGATTTATTGATTATATTTATTGGTGAAAATTATTATTGCAGATTTGATGAGTATAAAATTTCTAGAAATAGAATATGTGGATTAAAAATATCGAAAATTCAAAATACCTGAAACGATAACAATATTGAAAATTTAAACGCAATATAAAATATTCAACTTCTTAGAACAAAAATTATTGAATATCGAGCTGAGATTCAATTGTCTCTCATCAAATATTTGAAAATAATTATATGTATTCCCACTTCTATAGTACCTAACCATTTCTACTAGAAAAAGTATTAATTTTCAAACGAGGTTATAAACTTTTGGACTTTTCAGCTTTTTAAATATTAAGCTTTGAAGAAATCTTTGCTTCCTGAAACATTCTGATTAAATCGCAAATTTCAACTGAACCTGCTGATATGGACCAATCAGAAATGAATTTATCTATTAGGTTCAGGTACTACTGAGAAATTTCTGAAAAGTATTGCCTAACCCCTGAAATGATGAAGTAGGTACTCATTACTAAGAATTCAACAAACAAACTCTGCTACTCATTTGACAATTCAAATATATACGAATGATGCAAATGATTCATTATAAAAACAGCTCTCAACTTCAGAAAATTTTGAATTTGTGTGGAACACTCCATATAGCCAAAAGTTATTAAAATATCATAAAAATGTTTGAACTTACTAAATTCAAAATTAGAATCCTATCACACAATTGCAAGTACTCAATATTATGACTGACTAATATTTTGCATTTTCTTTTCAAAAATCCATTGATACATCTATCAAGTAAATATTTTCCAACAGATATATCTACCGATGATAGGGGATCATCTAATAAATATATTTCTGCTTCTTTATAAACAGCTCTAGCTAAACTGATTCTCGTTCTCTGTCCACCACTTAATGAGGTACCACGCTCTCCCAGTAGAGTTGAATCGTTTTCAGCAAAATAGTGAAAGTCTTTATCCAAACCGCAAACTCTGACAACTTCTGAATATCTAGCTTGATTAAAAGGTTGATCAAACAAGATATTTTGTCTCACTGTTCCAGGAAAAATCCAAGGTTCCTGCGAAGCATAAGATATAGACCCATTCACCATCAAGTATCCAGAAGTAATAGTTTCTCCTGAAAAAAATAGGTCATATTATATATATATATATATATATACATAAAATATTGTAAAATTATCAATGGGCGATCTGTAGGGAAAATAAAGCTCTTACGTTCTCATTAACTCCATATTTCGTCACTCTAAATTTGTAATTTCATCATAATTACATTGAAATGAAATGAAATAATATCAGTATTAAACATATAGAAGGAACACATTAAAAAACTACAGTGGTAGATCCCGGACATCACAAGATATGTGCGGACCACACAGTGGGTAACGCACGACTGAGTGATAATATTGTGTCGAGTCGCTCTAGTATCTATACATTATTTGTTAAATTTTATTTTTGGACGGAGTTTTTTTTAAAATTTCAAAAACAGCGTTCTAGCTGCAAAGGACCTTGACTACTCTGCCATTAGGCAACAATAATTTTACAAATTATCCTAACTAGTGAATTTAAAGCAATATTAGAGTTCAAATATAACACATTATATACATGCTTCTTATAATCTCACAATATATATTACTGAGTTGGCCGGTATCAGATTTATAGTTAATACATTTTTTGTTTTTTATAATATGACACATTTCTAGGAAAAGTCTTTTTTTGTAATTCTTATGTTGATCAATAATTTTGACGCTGTCAAAATCAAAGATGTGTCCTGTTTTAGTCTGATGTTCGACGATAGCGCACTAATTTTTACCCAAGCGGCAGTCACTCTTATGTTTTGTAATGCGTTGTTTCAGCCATTGATTAGTTTGTCCAACATAACTACTATCACATTGTGAGCAGGGTATTTCATATACTACGTTGTTTTTTAGCATGGTGGGTGATTTGTCTTTCAACTTGGAAAACAATTGGGAGGTTGTCGATATGTGGTAGTTGTGTCGATATGTGGCAATTTTCAAGTCTGGAATCCGTTTAAAAAGTGTTATGTATGGTATTTTTCTATACTTCACCATCTGTCGGTCTACTTGGTCTGTAGGGCCATCATAAATGATGGAATTTTATACAAGGTGTTTCAACATGTGTTTAGGATAAACGTTGTTGAGAAAAATTTTATTTAGCATTCCTAAATTTTTTTTGCAGAAATCTTTCCTCACTAATATGTGTACAGACCGCATCCCGATAATTTTACAATATTTAATTCATTGTACAGACTGTGATAAACATAGTTACAAATATTGGATATACATATATAATACAAACTTATCAATATCACTATAACGTGTCATCTGTAATTTTAGGCACCAAAAGGTGCGATACAGCATTGCTGATAATCCTACCGAGAAGCATACTTGATTTTGCTATAGAACCACCAATTGAAGAGAAACAAAACAATGAGGGAAAAAAGCAAAACTAAAAAAAAGCAAAAAAAACTCCAGAACCATACAGAATGAAGGAAATATACAAAACATACTAGTCACCAAGAACCGGATGCTGATATAATAGTTAATGTAAAAATACAGAATATAGGCCATTACTACTGCTGGTCTAAAAGTAACTGTTTCATATTTTTCTTAAAAGAAACGAATTTACAACAAAAACAGTTCTCTGGTATACTATTCATTGTAACTACTGAAATGTATGAGAAGGAACGCTTAAAATGAGAAGTGTTGAAACGAGTAATGGCAAGTCTGTTCTTAAATCTTATATTTAAATTGTGAATATCAGATCTGAATCTAATTTTCCTATGGAGGTGCACCGGTTTTTTTTCAGTTAAAAGTTTGAATGTAAAACATGGCACGTAAACGCCTCCTATTTTTCATATTCGGCCACTTCAATTCAGCGAGTTTGTGAGACCAGGGCCGGCCTAAGGGGTGTGCGAAGTATGCAGCCGCACACTCAAGCCTTTTTGGGGGGCATTAAATTGACCAATTTTTGAAAAAAAATTATAAATTTTATAGGTATATATATATATATCTACTATTTTCTGGGGAATCTCATCTGTTATTCTTGTGCCTTGTTATATATATATATATATATATATATATATATATATATATATATATATATATATATATATATATATATCCATTAGCTAGGTATTTATTCTTAGAGTAATTGCCTCGGTAATTGCAGTATAAGCATGAAAATCATTGCAACGTTACCTAGAGATAAGCTTTCATTAGTTTATTTGACATAATAGTGGTTATAGTACAAGGAAGAGTACTGAACATATCAATAAAGAATCAAATTGTCATACATATATTTAATGTTCTACAAGGCGCAAAAGTGCACAAAAACTGTGTTTTTGGACCTTAAATTTCAAAAAATTCCATACCCCCCAGACCCCCCGGCAGGGGCATAAAATTTGAGTCTAGCACACTTGCAATTTTCGCCTTAGGCCGGCCCTGTGTGAGACACATGATTTCTTCTCTTGAGACCATATATCACTTGGATACAATTATTGTTCTGATATTTCTCATATTGAATGAATCTCTCAGCTCTGCATTGCAAAAGCCTACTGCCTAGTAGACCTAGTGTAAATATAAGCATACATACAAATGAGTACTCACCAAGGAGCGTTAGAAGAAAGGAAGACTTGCCGCTTCCTACTGCTCCAATTATACCAAGAAAAGTATTTTTCTCCAACATAATATTGATACCCTTCAAAACTGTATCTGACCTTGATTTTTTCAGCAGGGACGCTTCGTCAATTTCACTTTTCGCTGAAGAATGATCTGCTAATTTTTCACTGTTCAAGGTTTCCCACCGAACATCGATATTTTTCATGATAATTTCGAATTTTCCAATATTTTCAATTGAGTTTTTCGTTTCAATCTTTTCTTCAGAATCCATGAGATCGTTAACACGCTTCAATATTTGGTACAGTTCAGTAGCTTTTATTATGGAAAACGGAAACATAAGTGTGATGACAAAATTGAATGTGTTGTAGTATAAAACTAAGTTGAACACCTAAACAAATATTGTCGTATTAATATTTTTGTATCGAAAATTTTTAACTGGTAACTATATATCAACTAAAAAGAATTTCATCATTTTCTTGAAAGGAAGGATATACGACTTGTTTGCTATATTTCTATGAAGTATGATACAGAAAATATAGTATGAATTAACGTCTACAAAATATATTATGAAATTAGTGGAAACGGGACATTTTCATTTAGCATTTTTTTATGCACGTAGAATCCCTCAGAGAATAACCATCCCATAATTTTTTCATACTATCAAAAACATTCAAATTATTTCTAAACATCACAGCCCATAATAATAACAGTATCAATAGGCATATTTACTCAAGCAAATAAAGTAAACAATCCTGACCACATCAATCCGAGTAATACGAACTAGTGTTCTGTTATAGAAGCTCCCCTAAAACATACTTCCGTACCTTATTAAGCACCAAACAGAGTATTAATTTGAATGACATGCGTCGATCTTATGTCCAGCATTGTAAACTTCTACAAGTTGACTCTAGTAGGTATAGGATTCAGTACAAAATCGAGTCATCTTGAGAAAATATGGATTTTATCGATACGTTTTAGATATCCTGCTTTATGTTACACTTAACCCAATTTTGATATAATTGAACGACAGAGGGGCAGCGTGAGCCAATAAAAATATTTTGACTCATTGTTTTATTTTTTCTAGAAAAATATAGATAATAAAGCATCCGTATTTTGGAATGATTTCATGTGAAATTGATTTTTAGAAGAACAATTTCTTTTTAGTCACGAAACTAAATAACGAAATCCTGATTATTGAATGAATGATAGTTGCCATTGAACATTCTAATAAACAGAAGGATTAGTAGATTATCGATGATTTGATGGCTATTAAGGCCTGGTCTGATTTGAATGGGCTTTTTTTTCAACACAGATAAAACTGTAGTAATGTCTTACAGAGGAACCCTACAACCTATCACCCTAAACAATAACACAATTCAAACAGTGAACTCAGTGAATTTTTTAGGTCTCTATATTGATGAGTCGCTCAAATGGTCTACTCATAAAGACATATTAACAAACTGCATGTTTCGCAATTGAAACGGTTTCTAGAGAGCTTTCAATTTCTGCTGGGTTATCGACATACTTTTCTTTATTCGAATCTCAAAATCATTATGGTTTGCCTTATTGCGGTTCATGCAGCCTCTTCCACTTTGAGTCTGTTTTCAGATTACAAAAGAGATCAATTCGTTATATGTTTGATTTGAGCAGAAGGACACATTGCGAACTCTACTTTGAAAAATTCAAAATTCTGACTCTTCCTGCACTATTTTTATTCGAATCCATCTGTTTCGTTCACAAACACATTCATAACTTCTAAGAAAGACCAAATCATAGGTTTTCCACAAGAAATTTTGATAACGATATTAATTTAATAACGCCCACCTCTGTCTTAACAAAAAACTTCTTTACCTACAATGCCGGAAAATTATTCAATCACCTACCATTGAAGCTAAAATCTATAAGTACTTACAAAAGTATCTTATTGAGAGACTGTTTTACTCAGTAGTAGAATTTTAATCTGTAACTGAATTTCACAATGTACCATAGACCCTTGAGTTCCACATTTGGTAGCAACATATGTAATATACAAAATTTTGTATCTGTTTAATTTAATTTAATTGACAAATATGTTGATTCTCAACATATGTTCATACATAATTGACTCAAAAATGGTTATCTGTTTTATGCTTTCATTTTAACAGATTCTTGTTTCATTCAACTATTGAAAGTGTGTTTTGTTCGGTTAGTTACTATTGTTGAATTTTATTTTCAATTTTTCATATGTGTTTGTCTACAAAATTTTGTAATTTTATATGACAATAAAGCTATTTGTCTCTATCTCTCTCTCTCTCGCTAGAATCTATTGTCACTAAATCAATTGCTCCAGATACGTTAATTTAAATTGAAAAAGAAAATTATTCACTAGTGTAGAATTAAGAATAGACGATTTCAGCAACAAACTATAAAAAACGCTAGAAAACCAACATTATTCATCGATGTTTATACCGAAAGAATGATAGGAATATCTTTTTTGGACATTATAACATTTAGTCAAAGTCAAAAAAATATTCCGCATCAGGTTTGATCAAAAACTCAGGAAATAGAAGTTTTTTTTATTAATATCTTATAATCAATTAATATCTGTACCAATATTTCATTCATTCTTCGAAGCAATTCTGCAACACATTTACCATGAAGACATCTTTGCTAGCTCTTATCTGCTTGAGAAGTGAAAAGCAATACTACGGACAATTGTTTTATTTTGATGAAGTTCCTATGGAATATCTCAATCAATCTAATTCTTTCCTTCACGTTGCTTCAATCAACGTGGAATTTTCATGGAGTACCCTTACTGACTGTATGGCATAACGATAAAATTCATAACAAACTATACTATTGATTTCAAAGAACTACGTAAGATGAACCTTTACAAGCGATCGACCAATTAGGACTCTCTTAGATACTTTGCTATAAAATATTCACTTTTGCGTGAAATTAAATGTGCATTTTCAATTCACTGGAAATAGCGGAGCACTCATAATATGTCAAAAATTTACTGGTTTTTCAGAATAGCTACCAAGCTAAGCAAGTACCAAATTTTTTCCAATTAAAATGGGTAATTGAGTTGCAAACACATGTACAGAATAGCTTCCAAATACAATTGAAAAATAGCTCCTAAATGCTAGAAAATTGATGCACTTTCACTCATTCAATGCGCGAAATTTAAATTTTCACATATTTTTTATTCTACCTTCAATACTGTCGCCATCCAAACACGTAAATATTAAAATATGGAATATTACTCAAAGGCTTCTGTTTGAACACTTGTATCTGTAATAGCTCACCTATAGGTTATCATTGATATTATATCGTGTGTATAGAAATATGGTAAATACATGATGTTCGCCAGCGTATATAACTAAGCTTAAATTGATTCTGAGTTTGAAGAAGTGAACAAATAAATATCAAAGAATAATCTCATCAATTTATCACATTTTTACATATATGCGGGAAATATGGAACATAAGATGAATAATTAAAATTCAATTGTTTTAAAAAATATTCCCTATTGAGTTATTCATTGTATATTGAATATATTGATATTAATATCTTTCATTTCATTCTTGAAGCAAATTTCACCAAAATGTTTTTTTAGGCCTTTTCCAGTTCTTAGTATCTGTAGTATATATATATATATATATATATATATATATATATATATATGCACACTTGAAATTTACTGAAATATTAATCAAATTGCCAGGTACCTTATTTTAACTTCATCAAAACATGTTGATAATAGTTATTTATGTAACAAGTGCGTTTAATAAATCCTTAGGATCTAGTAACGCACGTGGTGCATACAAAATTTTATTTCTCACGAAAAAATTATTTTATTATAATGAAAAATCGATTTTGAAATCGGTTCATTGCTCCTATACTTTCCATTTTCCTTCTCATGGTAGGCATGTTATATGTTGATATTTTGACGTTTGTGATTATTTTTGTCATTGCTGCTTTCTTTGTGTAGTCTTATAGAAACAATGGAAATGAAAATGAATTTACCCAAGCATATCATAGAAAATGCAGCCAAAGCTGCGAATAATTTATTGCCGGAGAAATCCAGTCATATACGACAAGGATTATGAAGTATTTAATCAATGAAAGTTGCTTCATTTCTCCTAGTACAATTAGCGGGCGTTATGATCCATAACGCCCGCTCATTACGCCCTAGGACATAATGAGTGTGTTTATAGCAACCGTATCCAAGGTGAAATATACACATAATATACAAGTGAAAAATAAAATAACTTTAACGAAAAATTTTTTCTTAAGTTTACTCACTGAGCGTATTTGTTCAGAGAAAAACAATTGTTACTGTTTTCAGGAAGAGATATCATCGTTGTTTGGTATAAAATAATATTGCTCTAACGTTCTTACATATATGTCGTTACCTGCATTTGATATCTTCTTGCCATTAATATTGAAATTATTCTAAACTCTAAATTCATTAAAAATATCTGATACCGCAATTGATTCTAATTTGGTACTTTCAATTTTTGTATTATTTTCACAAATGCTATTATATAAATGGTTTTTTTTGTGCTACGAATTTCAGCTATTGAATTGAGATTTACAATTTCGAGTATATATATATATATATATATATATATATATATATATATATATATATATATATATATATATATATATATATATATATTATATTATATATATATATATACAGTGCTTTCATGATGAAAGGAACAAATTCATTAAAAATTAGGTTTCTATTTCATGTTAAAATCCGCTCGGACAGGTCGATTAGTATTTTTTATTTGGGCATTTTTCGCAATAAAAATTTGTATACAGGGTGTCTCATTCAAGAGCTATGGCTTTGTCATTAGTTTTTTTAAAGGTAATACCCTGTATATTATTTCACTTTACAATTCTACGATAAATTCTTATCACTTTTTGTGAACATAACCATATGCCTCAACTCGATGGATTGCCAGAAACGGAGATATTGGGTAATGAGAGGTACGATATGAAAACACACAAATGTAATTACTAATTTAATTTTTACATATGTTCAATCTGTTGTCCGTTTACTTCGAGACATTTTTGAAGTCGATTCAATGTTTCCTGTTGCACATTTTCAATTACTTCTGGACTGATAAGTCTTATTTCCTGCCTGATTCTCTCTTTTAGATCATCAATATTATTTGGTCTATTCAAATAAACTTTAGACTTCAAATAACCCCATAAGAAAAAATCCAATGGGGTTATGTCCGGTGATCTTGGCGGCCACTCAATCGGACCTCTCCGTCCTATCCATCTGTTGGGAAAAGTTGCATCAAGAAATTGTCGAACAGCGATTGAATAGTGAGGAGGTGCCCCATCTTGTTGAAACCATATCTCGTTATTAGGTATGTCAGGATCTTGTGGGGTTAGGAAACAAAACAGCTAAAGCCGGAATGAGTTCGAACTGGAGAAAGTTCAAGTAGTCCTCTCCGTTTAGTGTTCCTTCCATAAAATAGGGACCAACTATACGATTTCGAACAATCGCTGCCCATGTATTAATTTTTTGAGGCCGCCGTGTGTGGCATGCTTGCATCCAATGAGGATTCTCGGTCGCCCAATACCTACAGTTTTGTCTGTTGACGTGGCCATTTAAAGTAAAGGTGGCTTCATCAGAAAAAATTATGTTTGTAATGAAATTTAGATGTTGATTATGAATTTCAAGAATCTGCTCACAAAACTGTACTCTGCGGTCAAAATCGTCTTCTAATAATTCATGTACCAGCTTAATTTTATAGGGATGATACTTATTTACCTTAAGTATTTTATGCACGGACCCTACTGATAAATTGAAATTATTGGAAATTGTAGTAATGGATGTATGAGGGTTATCTTGGGTTTCTAGTAGAACGTTCAGCACTGTTTCTTCAGATACTCTCGGTGGTCTTCCTTTAGGTAAATCTCTAACGTGGCCGTATCTCCTGAATTTTGATTCAATTTTGCTGACTGTCGATCTAGTAATTGGCGGACGATCAGGATGATTTTCATTGAATAGATTGCAGACTTCTTCTTGTGAACGCACCCTATCTCCAAAACCAATCATCATAAGTACTTCAATACGTTCTCTCTCAAGTAATTGCATTTTCTTAAACAATGAAGTAGTGTAGTGCCTGGAGCGTTAAAAACGTGAAAACTGCGGACTATACAGCACCAGTGAATGAATTCAGATGGTACATGTGAAATTTCATTCTTCAGATTTAATGACAATGTTCACCAAAATTTTTTTTTGTTCTTTTAATCCACATTTTAAATCTCCAGGTGCTCCACTATCTCCGTTATAATCTGGGAATCCATCAAGTTGAGGCATATGGTATGTTCACAAAAAGTGATAAGAATTTATCGTAGAATTGTAAAGTGAAATAATATACAGGGTATTACCTTTAAAAAAACTAATGACAAAGCCATAGCTCTTGAATGAGACACCCTGTATACAAAATTTTTATTGCGAAAATTGTCCAAATGAAAATACTAATCGACCTGTCCGAGGATTTTAACATGAAATAGAAACCTAATTTTTTAATGAATTTGTTCCTTTCATCATGAAAGCACTGTATATATATATATATATATATATATATATATATATATATATATATATATATATATATATATATATATATATATATATATATATATATATATATAGGGAAGAGTGTTGTACCTTGGAACATTTCCCGTTTTTAACAAACAAACGCCATCTGGTAGCTAGATTCACTACCATCTGGTAACAACTATTACAAAGACAAACCAGTTCTATAAAAGCAGTTAATGTGATTGTTTGGGATCTAGAAAACCACGTGTTTATATATTTGTGACAAATAAGTATTTTTTTAGACAATAATTAGTGAAATAAAACAATATTGTGAGGGTATTGAGAAACATTTTGGTTGATAAATAAGTTAATGTGAGTATTATATTGTATCATACTAACATTAGAATTTACATAGTTTTAACCTAAAAATATTGGTTGAGTTTTTTTATCTGATGTGTAATGTATTGTACCTTGGAACACAGTAGGTCTTGTACGTTGGAACCGTTCCAAGGTACAACATATAAGTTTAAATGTACTTATTCTTATTACAGGCGCAAAAATGCCTAGAAGTAAGGTGGGAAAGAAACGAGAGAAAATTAACAAGAACAACATTGAAAATGCCGTAAATGCTGTACAAGTTAATGATATGTCATTTCGGGAGGCGGCTGCAGTTTTTAATGTTAAACTCTCTACGTTGCATCGTTTTGTCAAAGCCTTAAGGTCACATGAAGCAGATAAATTTGAATATAACAAATAACGCGGTCAAAAAGGTTTTTACAGAAGATATGGAACTAGCACTCTTAAGTTACGTGAAACAGGCCACTCGCATGCACTACGGCCTAACCAAGAAAGAAATGCGGAAACTAGCCTTCGAATATGCCAAAATTAATAACCTCAAGTATTATCCTCACCAGTGGAATGAAAATAGACTTGCGGGTGCTGAGTGGATGAGGGGATTTCAAAAAAAAATCAACACCCAGATTTCTCTACGGAAACCAGAATCGACGTCCTTAGCACGTTCTACCAGTTTTAACGACACAACGTGCAAACATTTTTTGAAAACCTAAAAACAGTGCTCGAAAAGTATGGACCATTTCCGCTCATCGAATTTTTAATGTGGACGAAACAGGTTTATCCACTGTCCACGTTCCACCAAAAATTCTATATATATATAAATGTATAAAACAGCTTGGCAGTGCAACTTCTGGAGAACGAGGCCTAAATGTTACTTTAGTAGCAGCGATAAATGCAGTTGGTAACCATCTACCCCCAATGTTCATCTTTTCAAGGGTGCATTTCAAAGATCATATGCTGAAAGGTGCCCCAGTTGGCAGTAAGGGGGGTGCTAATCCGTCGGAATGGTCGAACGAGAAATTATTTCTAGAGTGGTTTGGTTTTTATTGAACATATTAAACCATCTAAAGACGATCCCGTATTGTAAATTCTAGACAACCACGAGAGCCATATCAGCGTTGCTGTAATTTAAAAGGCTCGAAGTTTTGGTGTGAAGATGTTAACCTTTCCTCCGCATACTTCCCACCGACTGCAGCCACTTGATCGCACAGTATTTGGATCTTTCAAAACAAAGTATAATAAAGCTGTTAGCGAATGGATGTCTGTAAATGTAGAAAAACCATTATCAATATATGACGTTGCAGAAATTACTGGTAGAGCTTTTCCGCTTGCATTTAGGTACTAGTAAAAATATTTTAAGCGGATTTGCTGCAACCGGAATATCACCGCTAAATACTGATATCTTTACAGACGACGATTTTTTTGTCTGCTTACTCAACAGATAGGCCAGATCCAGTCGTAGAACAAGCAGAACGGAACTTAAATTTATCAGATCCGTCCACTTCAACTATGGAACACCCAATAATGAGTCCAGAATTAATTAGACCGTTTCCAAAAGCAGAACCACGTAAGCTTACCACTAAAGGAAGAAAAAAAGGAAAATCTACAATTTTAACGGCAACTCCAGAAAAGTTTGAAATAGATAACGCACCGTTGATACCGCCCAAACAAAATCAAAATATAAAAATAGTTATAAAGTTAAGAGGAACTTAATAGCTATAGAAGAAAGTGATTGTGAAGATAATATATCTCTAAGGGAATCTTCGGATGATGAATATGATATCCAAGAAGAAATTAATGAAAAAGAAAATGACGAAAATTTCATTAATCTAGCTACAGGTAAAACAACTGTAAAAGATATTCTCGCCCTTACTGATGTTGTTCGAGAAGTTGGACAGCACGTAGCATTTCTGTATCAAGGCAGTGTTTACCCCGGCAAAATTGTTGGCTGCAATAATGAAAGTGCTACTATTTCTTCGATGGAAAAATCACTTAAATCATGGAAATGGCCAGAGAAACCGGATATCCTTGATTATCCTTGGGAAGATGTCCTTGGTTCATTGAAACCTCCTGTACAAGTGTCAAAACGAGCTTTTTATAAGATTCCGGAACTTTATAAATTATTGTAAAATTGTTCCTATTATTATATACCGATTACCGAATAGTATGAATTTGTTTATTTGCATTTTGTTACAATCTAAATGTTAATTTGTTTGAACAACACATTCTTAAACAATCATAATATAGGTATATAATAATATAATTCATGTTCAAAGGTACGTGACGGCCTGTTCAGATGTACACGATGGCAGTGTACCTTGGAACAGTTGTAGTCCGCATATATTAAATACCCTGTATAGAACTGTTTTCAAGTTGGACTTTTAAATGTTGTATAAAATAAGAGCAAAATGTTTGTGCTGTATGGCAAAAAATAAATGGTTGCATTATTTTCAATTGAACTACTTGAAATATTGTGTAAACTGAAAATTGTTCCAAGGTACAACACTCTCCATATATATATATATATATATATATATATATATATAAATATATATATATATATATATATATATATATATATATATAAATTATCAACGCCGGCTGATCGAAAGCTTGATAGAAGTGTGGCATAGAAGTGAAAAAATGAAATAAACCTTCCTGAAATGCCTAGAAAGAATAAGGTGCCTGGCAGTCATGGACTCAAAGAGTGACACTACAACGCATTAGGTATAAGGCATAATTTTGATTGTTTTCATGTCAATATCCAATTCATAGATTTGTTTATATATTTATGAATATTATGTTTTGATATTCATGAACATTTTCTAAACATATTTATTAACTATATACAATTATATGAGTATGTACTTGAGTTTATTGAAATTTTCTTTTCCAATTTATTAGTAATTAAAATTCTGATTCTATATGTCAGTTATTCCTTCTGAATGAGATTCTTCTATTTCATTTCCATTCAAATTTCTATGATATTCCTTTAATTTCTCAATGTATCATTTTCACTTCAGATTATTAAAAACCTTCCATCGCCAATAATTTCATAATAATTCCATAATTCCATAGCAATACATATATATATATATATATATATATATATATATATATATATATATATATATATATATATATAAAATTAAGTGAACTAGGACATTTATTTGAAACTAATCAAACAAACCTCCTAGTGGAGCTGGTTATAAGAGTTCACGAAGCATCGAAATATCAACATCTACACTAGACGGTAATTGTTCGAAATGTTAATTTGTTTATCACAATCGATGGAAATTAACATTTCGAACAATTACCGTCTAGGGTAGATGTTGATATTTCGATGCTTCGTGAACTCTCATAACCAGCTCCGCTAGGAGGTTTGTTTGATTAGTTTCAAATAAATGTCCTAGTTCACTTAATTTTATAACCACAGGCGTGTTTGCCGTTTAACACGAATAATTCTTACTTATATATATATATATATATATATATATATATATATATATATATATATATATATATATATATATATATATATATATATATATATATATATATATATATATATATACAGGCTGGACCACAAGGAACTGCATCAATCGATATCTCAGAAACTGAATTTAGGAAACATTTGAAATTTTGGGAACTTGCTAGATATCTTAGGGCCTACTCAGTTAAAATATTTTAATCTATTGGGCATTTCCAGTTATACCGGAACCTTAAGTCGCTTATTCTAAATAGGACACCTTATATATTATTACATTTTTGAATTCTACTCAAGATTCAGGCAGATTTGATGTAACATGTCCTATACCTAAGTCTGAGCATTTTTGATATATTTAAATTTTTATGCCAAAAACGTCGATTTCAAGCCCTAATATAATTATCAATTGTTCCTATAAGGATGCTCTTATTACTTACTTTGGGGTGGATTCCTTGTTGAAGAAGGCTTGCTTCAATAGATTTTGTATAGTATTTAGATGAGTAATCATACAGGATGTTCAAAAAATGAGATTCAGAAAACTGATAAAAATCAATTTTTCCAAATGTAAACCCTCCATTTTTCTAATTTTGTAGTATTAAACATCAAAAATTAAGGTAATTTTGTATGAAATTATCTATATCTAAAATTTTTAGTTTTCGATATATTGCCAAGTTTATATTTTTATATGGCGATTTTGTATTTAATCATTTAACAATTAGATCTAGAATATCCGATCGTATTTGACATTTCAAATCATCATAATGGCACCCCGTTTATATTATACAAACGAGGATAATTTGAACTTATTTATTATTTATAGACAATGTGATAATAGTTATTTACGATACAAGTGAGTTAACAGCATCATTAAGATACGCGTGTGAAAGTTGCACAACGAGTGCGCACCACGAGTTGTGTAACCACACAAATGTCTTAATGGGGTTAACTCGCGTGTATTGTACAATATTTTATCTACTCCTAACCGGGATACTTATTTTTATACGATTCATTTTTATTATAATTAATTTTACCTTAATACCTTTGTTCAAATAAGTACCTGAAACACCATGCATGGTAATGTCAATTTGATATTAAATAATATTGATGTCACTTTAAAGTCAAGTTTCAAAAATTGTAACCTAAAATGAGCGATTCGGAAAGTATTTCTTCTGATATTGAAGAAGAGGCATCGAGAGCCATTTCTGGATTGCTACCAGAAAAGTCCAGGCAGAAGTATGAGTCTGTATACCATAAGTATGAAGAGTGGTGTTCGGCTAAAAAAGTCCTAAACTATGGAAATGAAAAGGTACTCATAGCATATTTTTCCAATTTATCCTCTACTTACAAGCCTTCGTCTAAGTTCATGTTTTTATAATTTATGAATAGAATAGGTAGTTTATTAAACTTGTATTTAGCAGGTATTGCAAAATAAATGTTTTACAAATTTTTATTTTATTTTGGTGGTCATCTAAAGGAAGAGTGCGGTAATAAAATGCGTGATTTAAGAAGCTCTTAATTCACTCAAAATGCGTGCGGTAAGAGCTTCTTAACTCAGTGGAGTAGATAAAGGTATTTAAAGAACATGTTATACATTTGTGATATGATATCCTCAAAAACAGAAACAATCACCAAATACAATTAGACGTTTTATAGAAAACTTGAAGAACTTTGGACCCGCAAAGGAAAAATGTATAAAAATAAACCAGTTATTAACAATGGAAATATTGATACCGTCAATTAGAAATAGAAATGTTAGAAGAATTATTTAAGTGAATGTTCGAATTGGTATCTTTTAACTTCTAGACATTTTGCACATCTAAGCCGCAATTGTTCATGGGTGGCTCTTCTTATTGACTAGTGGTCTAGTTCTTTAAATGCTGCACTTAGTCGCCTCATGCAATATTCCATGATGGTCACTGCGGTGTTATAAACGTTATTTTTCACTGTTCCCCATAAATAAAATCGAGTACTGATAGGTCTGAACAGCGAGGTGGACAAAAATTTGGTCCATTGTTGGCTATCCATTGATCATAAGATAAGTTTTTCAGATTATTATTGACTAAATGGGCATTATGTGTAGGTGATCCCCATAATGTTGATAGAAAAGGTTTCGAAGATCAGCCAGGGGCAAGTTGTCGAAATAGTCAACTTCAAAACTCATGTGTTTTTGTATTTGAGGATATGGTGTCACAAATGTATCACATGTTCTTGAAATAACTTTATCACATTTGTCCATGAATAATAAATAAGTTTAAATAACCTTCGTTTGTATAATTTAACCGGGGTGCTATTACGATGATTTGAAATGTCAAATACGATCGTGGCTATCCTAGATCTAATTGTTTATTGTTGATTAAATGCAAAATCGTCATATAAAAATATAAAATGGGCAATATTTCGAAAACTAAAAATTTCAGGTATAAATGACTTTTAACAAAGTAACCTTAATTTTTGATGCTAAATACTACAAAATAAGAAAAATGGGGGGTTTCCATTTGAAAAAATTGATTTTTATCAGATTTCTGAATCTCATTTTAGATCTTATTTTTTGAACACCTTGTGTGATTAGTTATCCAAATACTATACAAAATCTATTAATGTAAGTCTTTCTCAACAAGGAATCCAACCCAAAGTTAGTAATAAGAGCTTCTTTACAGAAACAATTGATAATTATATTATGGCTTGCAATCGTAATTTTTGACATAAAACTTGAATATGTCAAAAACGCTTAGACGTAGGGATAGAACATGATGCATAAAATCTGCCTAAAATCTTGCGTAAAATTCAAAAATGTAATAATATTTAGGGTGTCCTATTTAAAATAAGCGACTTAGGGTCTATTTCTGGTATAACCGGAAATGACCAATATATGAAAACATTTTAGCTGAATAGGCCCCAAGACATATAGCCAGTTTCCAAAATTTCCAATATTTCATACATTCAGTTTCTGAGATATCGATCGATGCAGTTCCTGTTGGTCCACACTGTTATATATATATATATATATATATATATATATATATATAGCAGGCGCGGATCCAGGCCCGACTTTGGGGGGGGGGGACTTTTATATATTCAAAAGTCAAAAGGTACTGGTATTTTGGGCAATGGTAAATAGAATAGCTCCCAATCAAAACAATTAGGTGGGGCCCAGGCCATTTGGGGGGAGGAACGTTCCCCCAGTTCCGCCCTCTGGATCCGCGCCTGATATATATATATATATATATATATATATATATATATATATATATATATATATATATATATATATATATATATATATATATATATATATATATATATATTTATATTTATATATATATATATATATATATATATATATATATATATATATATATATATATATATTTTGTTAATTAATTATATTTGCAATTGAGATAAACATTTTTCAATATTATTAATCAAATGAAGAAAAACAGTTGGCTCAATTCCACCAAAATTAGTTCAATTTACTCGACATATATCTCTGGTTACTAACCCTTTATGATAATGGGTTAGTAGTTCAAAATTCTACTAATAATTTTGGAAAATGTCCCACCATGTTTTAAGCCAGCCAATTGACTCAAATTATATCAAACTTGTTGATATAATTACAATAATATTACTCGTAGTACTATAGAAAAGATTTCATGCGGTATTTATCTGAACTTTAATTCCAAAGCATCTGCCAAAATTCAATAAACTCCAGCGAATTATTATATTAAACGAAAAATACAATTAGATAAAACTTCGTGACAATTTACTCACCCTTGCTACTGTAATATCTTCGTTAAGTATGACCATTGTGAGCATACCAAAAAATATCGCCATAGAGTTCGCGAAAGAAAGCAATGCATGAAAAATTCCTTTGAGATAAGACACTTTTCTGACTATATTCAGTTCACATTTCCTTGCACCTCGAACTAGATTACAGAAGGGTTCTTCCCATGCATATATCTTTATGAAACTCACTACTGACAAAATCTCGTTCATCAATTTAATTCTCTTTGCAGTCTCTACAGCAATTTTATTTCTATAGAAACCTGTCGAACGGGCAGCGTGACCTGAAAATATAAAAGAATATCCTCCTTTATTATCGAGAACAAAATTATTTTACTTTCGATAATTAATTCTTTACAAAAATCAATCATCAAAATATAGACATAAAAGAATTTCGTTTATAATATTGGCGTTTCTTTCATGAATATAATGGAATACACGGAGATTTATTTCATCTGGTCCATTAGACGAAACAATAGAGTATTTTGCCTGACAAAAATAGTAGCTGTATACCAATGCTCTTGCCATGGAAGACATATATTCATTTTAAATTTTTTTATAAACATTTAAGAGCAAAAAATCGTGTTCTCTTAGTTTTTGGATTATAAAATGGAAACTAAGGAAGCACTCTCGATGCTGTAAACGTATTTTAGAGAATTAAAATTCAAAGACAATGAGCGCCGAACCGACTATTTTCAACGGAGAAAACCCATGAAAATTACCGTTTCTTCAAAAATCCATAACTCCCACATTTTTCAAGCTGTACCGCGGGCTACCCGCGAGGTATATGGTCTTGATAGTACTTCATGTGTGCACAACGCAGGCGTTGTCGAATAATTTTAGCCGCGTGATTGCTGTTACAACTACCTACTTCATGTAATATATTGCAGTGAGCCTAGATGTTCTACGGATGGTCCAATTTCAATTATCCACACAATATTGAGTTACTGAATTTCTCTTAGCAGGTTTTCACTTTGAAAACCTGCTTATTAAAATGGGTGCGATTATCAAAGTTGGACCTAGGACCAAGATAGTTTTCCGTTTCATGACTTTTTATGATGCTTGGCACCAAAAACTCAATTTCATTGAGTTATTATATATATATATATATATATATATATATATATATATATATATATATATATATATATATATATACAGAGTGATTCATTAACCAATTCGAACCAAAACCAATCCCATCCAAGATATCATACGAAACTACCTATTTACAAACTTTCAACCCTATTGCTTCAAAAATGCGCTCTTTATCGTGTAAACAACGCCAAAATAGCTTATACATATATACATATGAACATATAATAAAGGGTGATTCATTAAGGGTGGCGACCGGCCGTATCTCGGAAACCGTATGTCCTAGAATTTCGGGAAAAAAATTTTTGTATGCAAATCTGCCCTAAAAAAATTATTAAAAATGTTTTTGAGTCCATAGTTTTCCGCTAGGTGTCGCAAACTACCACTTATAAAATATAATTGGATTTTTTACGGAATATTCGCCAATTTAGGCTGGTAAAAAATATCAAATTTAGAAACTACTGTCCTAATTCCACAACTCTTGTAGGAGTCATTTTTCTGTATCACCTGTTCTGAAATGGTGGGGGAAGTTCTCTTTCTTTGACATAAGAAAGACTGTAACTCCATAATGCATGAACCGATTTTCGAAAACGTAGACTCTATGCAAAGAGTATTGAATGTAGATTTCAGTAACAAATAACAGAAACACTTTTAATTTTCCAATCGGCAACTAGAGGGCGTTATGTAACACCTAGCTCTATTTATGATTTTTTTTGAGAAATTTAAAATGCAATGCTATAAATCTAACTAGCTAACAAAAAGCCAAATTTGATGACTTATTGAACTGTCAAAACCGCGAACTGATATCTCTTTTCATTCTAAAGATATTGGCATTTTTTGATGAGTGTTGGTGATTGTTGGCTCGCCCTGTAAGGTGGAAGAGAAATTATGTTGCTAAAATTGTTTTGAAAATAAAATAACAAGTAGAAACGCATCATCAAAATATTTATAAACATTACATAATGAAACAAAACTAAGGGAGCTACTCATAACAGAAATTTACAAAACGCTCCCTCTATCTCATTATTTTAAACACTCAAAATGCTTGCCATTATTTGCTTTGAACTATTTCGGATAAAAATTTTCGGGTAAAAATTCAATCCCAAATCTTTCAAACGGTCTCTTATAGTTTTATGTTCATGGACGAGCTGCAATATTACAAATGATGTTAAACTGTTGAGAGATAGATGTTTCAAAAGTCAGCAAGTTACCTATGGAAATGACACTAATGTTTTATGAATGTTTACTTTTAAGTTTTTATTGCTGTCAAATTTATTCTGACTGTTTACAAACTAACTCTTTTATAATGCCTTTTTATTCAAATGGAGAGGCATATGATATGCTCAGTATATATATTGAGCGTCTACAAAATGAAGTAATTGCTGAAAGGGAGTATGCGATACGATATCCTGAAAGGCGGCGTCATTCTCGGAAATTATTCAAAAGATTGGCACAAAGATTGCGAGAAACATGTCGCATTAAGAAATAGGATACGTAGAAGTCGCAATGAAGAAAATGTTACTAACGTATTGGTGTTAGTTAAGTCTGAACCCCATTCGAGTATTCGAAAAATTGCAAGAGATCTAGGATTGAATTATTCTTTGGTGCCAAGAATATTAAAGGATTATAAAATGCATCCTTATCATATTATTTCACAACAGCATGAAATTAGCCCAGACAAAAATTGTAGATCAGATAATTATCTATAAAAAATTCGAACCCCAGTAAATTTTTTTGCACGTATCAAATCGATGAAGACTTTTCAGATTTCATTTATAATGGTGTTTTGAACAATCCTACCAATTTTCAGATGGGTGCGAATTTTTATAACTTCACTCCTATTTTTTGGTCTAATTTGACCGGACTAGTTTTGTTTCATTATGTAATGTTAGTAAATATTTTCATGATGCATTTCTACTTGTTATTGTTTTTTCAAAACAATTTTAGCAACATAGTTTCTCTTCCACCTTACAGGGCGAGCCAACAATCACCAACACTCAAAAAATGCCAATATCTTTGGAATGAAAAGAAATATCAGTTCGCGGTTTTGACAGGTCAATAAGTCATCAAATTTGGATTTTTGTTAGCTAGTTAGATTCATAGCATTGCATTTGAAATTTCCCAAAAAAAATCATAAATAGAGCTAGGTGTTACATAACGCCCTCTAGTTGCCGATTGGAAAATTGAAAGTGTTTTTGTTATTTGTTATTGAAATCTACACTCAATACTCTTTGCATAGAGTCTACGTTTTCGAAAATCGGTTCATGCATTATGGAGTTACAGTCTTTTTTATGTTAAAGAAAGAGAACTTCCCCCACCAGAACAGGTAATACAGAAAAATGACTCCTACAAGAGTTGTGGAATTAGGACAGTAGTTTCTAAATTTGGTATTTTTTACCAGCCTACATTGGGGAATATTTCGTAAAAAATCCAATTATATTTTATAAGTGGTAGATTGCGCCACCTAGCGGAAAACTATGGACTCAAAAACATTTTTAATCATTTTTTTAGGGCAGATTTGCATATAAGAATTTTTTTCCCCAAATTCTAGGACATACGGTTTCCGAGATACGGCCGGTCGCCACCCTTAATGAATCACCCTTTATTATATGTTCATATGTATATATGTATAAGCTATTTTGGCGTTGTTTACACGATAAAGAGCGCATTTTTGAAGCAATAGGGTTGAAAGTTTGTAAATAGGTAGTTTCGTATGATATCTTGGATGGGATTGGTTTTGGTTCGAATTGGTTGGACGGTTGACCCCGTAGGGGGGAAATAAATCTTGTTCACACGATAAACGACGCAATTTTTGTAGCAATAGGGTTGAGAGTTAGTATCTAGGTTATTTTGAATGATATCTTGAAGAGGTTTGGTTTTGGTTCGAATTGGTTCGTGGGTTGATCCCCCGGGGAAAGAAATATATCTTGTTTACACGATGAAGGGCGCAATTTTGAAACAATAGGGTTGAAAGTTTGTAAATAAGTAGTTTCGTATGTTATCTTGGATAGGATTGGTTTTGGTTCGAACTGGTAGGAGTGTTGACCCCCCTGAGGGAAAATGAATCTCTTTTCACTTTTTCACTACAGAAGGCGCAATTTTGTAGCAATAGGGTTGAAATTTTGTTACTAGGTAGTTTTGTATGATATCTTGAATTGGTTTGAATTGGTTGGGGGGTTGACCCCCCGGGGGAGGAAATAAATCTTTTTCACACCATAAATGGTGTAATTTTGGAGCAATAGGATTGAAAGTTTGTGAGTAGGTAGTTTCGTATGATATATTGGATGGAATTGGTTTTGGTGCGAATTGCTTGGGGGGTTAACCTCAGGAGAAGAAATAAATCTTGTTTACACGATAGAAGTCGCAATTTTGGTACCATAGGATTGAAACTTTGTATGTAGGTTTTGTATGGTATCTTGGATAGTATTTATTTCGATATAAATTGGTTGGGGGTTGACCCCCCGGAGGAGGAAATAAATATTGTTCACACAATAGAGGGCGCAATTTTGGTTTTTTGTATTTGAAACAAAAATCAATATTGAATGAATGCTGCGATAAATTTTTTTTATTTTACTATAGATGTTCTTATGAACGTATGAAATTCAATGCTAAAGCATTAGTAACAAAAATCGCGTGGCAGCAGAAAAACTTCACTAAGGTTGTTTCACTCCTCATTCTTGTTCTTTTTCACATAGAAATTCTCAACCCTCTCAAATCTATTTGAATGGTATGTAGAAGTGTTTATTGAAAGCCAGCAAAAAACATGAAATCTATATATTCAAATAGTTGAAATCATGAGAAATAGAATACATATATATATATATATATATATATATATATATATATATATATATATATATATATATATATATATATATATATATATATATATATATATATATATATATATATATATATATATATATATATATATATATATATATATATATATATATATATATATTTAAATAGTTGAAAACATACTTATTCTTGAGTAAGATTTCGTTATTCAATTTTTGTACCTGCAGTCCGATTAAAATTTTTCGACGACTTTCAAGAAATTCAAGACTACCAAATTCAAATAGAAAGCGACATCAGAGAATATTACAGTAAAGAAAAATTTCTAGAGATACTTGACTAATACGGTAGCCGAAAACGTTCTATTAGAAAAATTAAATTTCATACTAATTTTTGGTTTCATCTTTGTAAGTTTACATTAATATGTTTTGTTAGATATAATTTCGAATTTCATCAACCATTTACACCTTGAGTTTCTGGAATATCAAATCGAGTTTTCCGAAATAATCACGACTAAGATGAATCTGGAGTACCTATCTACTGTTAAAATTGTTATAGTGGTTATATTGTATCAACATAATAGGAGAGTGTTGTAAATAACAAAATCGAATTATATAGATAGACATAATAATAATATAATTATGAAATTAATCTTTAATATAAAATTTATATCCAATTTCAAGAATATAACAAAATGAATAAAGTTCGACAAAAAAACAATACCTAGGCACTATAGGTAGTTGATATGAATTAAACTGACAATAGTTTAAAGTCACATCAAGTAACTAATAGATAAATAGATTGTAACAATAATTCATGGGTCAGTAATTATTTCAAATGAATATATCAAAAAACTGGAAAATAAATTATCAATTGAATTTTCTCGTATCATCACAAAATATAAAAACTTTATCTTATTATATAGTCAAAGTAATTCTTGTTCCTGATTACATTTTGGATTTCGTGTAAATTTTCGAAGTACTATTTGATAAATTATATAAACAATGAATAAACAATAACTGTATAGGAATATTCCAATAATTTTTATTGAAACTTTGATAAGCTGATCAACCTTATCATCAAAAAGAAACGCTTGGTGGACAGTTGTAGTTTCTCCTCAGTTCTGTATTTTTACATAGAAATTTTTAACCCATTAAACGTTAATTACTTCCTATATTCTTTTCGGATAACAAAGGTATGACCAAATTGAATGATGATAATGTTTGAAGTGTACATAGGGATTTTTTTACTCACTTTGTAAGAACATATACAATATATACCATAACACACCAATCAAACCAGATATTCCAGCATCGTAATATAATAAATAAATTATGCAAATAACAAATAATGGAGACGCCCACAGATAGTGTACGTAATGTGATGTTTGATCGAATCTACTAAGTTCGTTAGATATCACATTCAATATGTCCCCTTTCTTTCTTCCTTGTATGTCCGATGTCCTCATCCTCAGCACCTAATTGAAAATTCTGAAATTACTACAATTCGGCAAAAAACTTATTATATATGAATATATACATATATTATTCGCTTTTAAGCTATGATTAGACCATATTAGAGTTGGAGAACTGACTTTATTAAACAGTTAACATACCATCTCAAAACTTTTGAGAAAGTCATGAATTTCAGGACGAAACGTAAACTGTTCAATACAGTCATTATTCTAAATCTAATGGTATTATGATTTACTTATCTCTTCTTTGCAATAACAGGCCATTTGAGTTGGAATAATGACTTTATTTAACAGTTCACGTTTCTTCATGAAATTTATGACTTTCTCAAAATTTTTGAGATAAAATATTAACTGCTCCGTGGCTGAGCGGTATAGGTAACGCTATGCCGTCTTCGTTGACGGAGTTGGTGTGTTCGATTCCCACCGTGTTCTTGGGTGTTTGTATGCGTTATGAGATTTTAGTGGTTCCCCTCATTTAGTATTTGATGGCTAAATGTCCAGTGTTGACGAAGCCAAATTGTACGGAGGACGGGCGTGTGAGAGGGCACACGTCCCTCCTCTTATTTAAAAAAAAAAAATTAACTGTTTAGTGAAGTCGGTATATATATATATATATATATATATATATATATATATATATATATATATATATATATATATATATATATATATATATTATATGTGTGATATATAGATATATATAAATATATTATATATAAGAAAAACATGTGCTGTGTGAGAGAGTATATATATATATATATATATATATATATATATATATATATATATATATATATATATATATATATATATATATATACAGGCTTATTCACGTTATTCGACACGGAGAGTTATGGCTAAAGTATTTGATTTTATAAAAGTTTTTTCTTTAGGATGGATAGGGGCCTATTAGAACTACATTTAAAAAATATTTTCATGTTGTACAGGGTGTGCCAAAAACATGAAAAGTATCAAAGTTGCTATTTTTTAAATGGAATACCCTGTATATTATTTCATTTTTGAATTTTACAGTGAAAATAAATGACTGTTTCATTGAATTTTAATTCACCTAAACCTTATGGTTTTTGAAATATTTCGTATTTTGTGAAAATGTAGTATCAGTTTGAACGCTTAAACTCTCGAATGGTGTTTTCTTGTTTCTACCAAATTAATGATAAGGCCTACTAAATGAAACAAACTTTATGTCGCACTTGTGAAATATTGACTAGCTTAAACTTGGTGTGTAAAAATAAAGGTAAAATAATTACAATATTTAAACGGCACTATTTTGTTTAACTTAAATGGGACACCCCGTATTTTATGTCACCAACAGATGTAAAATTCAATTGTCTATCGAATACCTACATACATTCCAATCGATATTTCTTCACATTTTCAAATAAAATGAACATTTTCATCTTGCAAACTGATTTTAAGAAATTTATCATTTATCAAGTCACCTATGGCGTTTTCAGAAATCAGAATTGATTGAAATGAACATCAAGATCATAATATATGCATTCATTTTTCAATATCTTAAATGTTATGTACTAGTTCGAATTATGAAGGAAAAAAAATCATGGATATGAAACAAGCAATATTTTATATCAATCGTTCAAATCGGCGACCATCAGACTCTATTTATTATTATTCATCATATGGTGATCTACAAATTTGCTCTTAAATACAGGTAAAGTATCAGACTCTAAAAACAACAGTATCCTTTTTTATAAAACCTTTAGCAACATTTGGGAACATACGCGATCTTACATTTAGAAAAGCTTCTCTGAAACGCTGTTTCATATTGTCTGGTGTTGTTGGAGGTGTGTATCATACCAACTTGTGAAATATTGACTTAGGTACTTATACTTGGTTTGTAAAAAAAAAAGGTAAAATTATTGCAATCTTTAAATGGCAGTTACTTGTTTAACTTAAATGGATCGCCCCGTATTTTATGTCATCAGCAGATGTGAAATTTAATTGTCTATTGAATACCTGAATACATACCTATTGATAACTCTCCACGTTTTTACATAAAATGAGCATTTTCATTTTGCAAACTAATTTTAAGAAATTTTTTATTACCAAGTCGTCCATGAAAACAGCGTATCAGAGAAGCTTTTCTAAGTGTTATCCCGCGTATGGTATTAGATGTTGCTGAAGGTTTTATAAAAAGGATACGTTTGTGTTTAGAGTCTGGTGGTCGCCATTTTGAACGCTTGATATAAAATATTGCTTGTTTCATATATACTTAATTTTTGTTTCCTTCATAATTTGAACAAGTACATAACATTTAAGATATTGAAAGATAAACGCATATATTATTATGATCTTGATGTTTATTCCAATCAATTCTGATTTCTCAAAAAAAAATGGATTTAGGTATTCGATAGACAATTGAAGTTCACATCTGTTGGTGATATAAAATACGGGGTGTCTCATTCAATTTAAACAAGTTAGTGCCGTTTAAAGATTACAATTATTTTACCTTCATTTTTACACACCAAGTCTAAGTTAGTCAATATTTCACAAGTGCAACATAAAATTTGTTTCATTTAGTAGGCCTCATCATTTATTTGGTTAAAAACAAGAAAACACCATTTGAGAGTTTAAGCGTTCAAACTGATACTACATTTTCACAAAATACGAAATATTTCAAAAACCATAAGGTTTAGGTGAATTAAACCTTAATTTTTGACCATATCGTATCGAAGACTTTTATAGAGAAAAGATGTTGAGCATTAAAAATAATTTTCAAATATTCAATATCGTTTATTTACAATGAAAAAAATTTCTGTGGGATAACACTGAAAGTAGAAGTTTGAAAATAAATGGATAATTGATCAAGGAGTATTAATTTTCAAACTCAAACCTCCAGTGAAAATTAATAATACCCAACCATTTTTTTATAATCAAGCTTCTTTTCAGCTGACTTGGCAATGGTAGAGACATTTCCAAAATATGTAGTTTATTGGTTGGCTTAATAATTTGGTTTGGGGCTGCAAAAATCCTTCCAAAATTATTTCCTTACAATCTAATATTAATAGACCTGACTGTGATGATATTACACTGAATAGCCAGTAATTAGTAACTGAAGATGGCCACAATCGCAAGAAATATAATGAAACATAGTTGTCTGTTTTAAAACTCAAACTTTCAGTGTTATCGCAGTGACTATTTCACTCATTCCATTTTTAGTGAGAAAGTTTCCATAGCTACTCTCGTTTCACGGCTATAAAACATGCAAGCCGGCAAAACTTACTATGTTAGTATTTCAGCGATAATCTTTTGACATTTCTCACATAAATCGTTATTTCCTTGACTTTCTGAAATGTAACCATATTACTGTTAGACATATTTTCTCGTGAAATAGTCATGTCGAATACCACTCGAGATGTAATTTAAGCACGTAAAATTTCTCTCTTATAACATTCAAGTTTGTTGCTTAAACAATTTCGCTCATGACATTTTTTCCAAAATCACTCGCCTGGATTTTGATACAAATGTCATTCGCGAAATCGCCTAAGCAACAAACTTTTATATTACAATCGAGAAATTTTGCCGGCAAAATTTCATTTCTAGTGGTATTATATATGACTATTTCACTCATTCCATTTTTAGTGAGAAAGTTTCCATAGCTACTCTCGTTTCACAGCGATAAAACATGCAAGCCGGCAAAACTTACTATGTTAGTATTTCAGCGACAATATTTTGACGTTTCTCACATGAATCGTTATTTCCTTGACTTTCTGAAATGTGACCATATTACTGTTAGACATATTTTCTCGTGAAATAGTCATGTCGAATACCACTCGAGATGAAATTTAAGCAGGTAAAATTTCTCTCTTGTAACATTCAAGTTTGTTGCTTAGACATTTCCGCTCATGACATTTTTTCCAAAATCATCGCGCTGACGGCCTGTTTTGATACAAATGTCATTCGCGAAATCGCCTAAGCAACAAACTTTCATATTACAATCGAGAAATTTTGCCGGCAAAATTTCATCTCTACTGGTATTATATATGACTATTTCACTCATTCCATTTTTAGTGAGGAAGTTTCCATAGCAACTCTCGTTTCACAGCGATAAAACATGCAAGCCGGCAAAACTTAGCAAGTTAGTATTTCATCGATAATATTTTGACATTTCTCACATGAATCGTTATTTTCTTGACTTTCTGAAATGTGACCATATTACTGTTAGACATATTTTCTCGTGAAATAGTCATGTCGAATACCACTGGAGATGAAATTTAAGCAGGTAAAATTTCTCTCTTGTAACATTCAAGTTTGTTGCTTAGACAATTTCGCTCATGGCATTTTTTCCAAAATCACTCGCCTGTTTTGATACAAATGTCATTCGCGAAATTGCCTGAACAACAAACTTCCATATTACAATCGAGAAATTTGGCGGCAAAATTTCTTCTCTAGTGGTATTATATATGAGTTTTTTATGAAGAATACATTTTTCTGTTAAAATTAATAATGAAAAAGTTTCTCAAATGTAGCCAACTTACGTAGACACACTGTATATATATATATATATATATATATATATATATATATATATATATATATATATATATATATATATATATATATATATATATATATATTAATATATAGCTCTTGAACTTGCAAGAAGAAAACGTATATAGAGAAAATTGGTAGCATTCTTTTTTATCATTACCTACATTAGCTTACTCAACCTACCTTTCTAAAAAGTAAAGTCCCACATGATATCCTTATTTTCATGGCTGTAGTACTGCACGAAAATTTATACTGCACCGAAAACATCGTTGTAATTCCATTCACCATAATGAAAAAAATTATATACTGATAAATTACATTTTCAGTAATCTTCGCTGCGTTGCCGAAGGAACTCAAGAGATTTCCTAGTAAAATAGGCTGCACTATCCTAGGTACCAAAGACAATATCAAATAGAAACAATCCTTCAGTATATCAGGCCAGAACATCTGAAATAACACTTTCTCAACAGCAGGCTTCTTTCTCCTGATTTTACAGTCTTCGGAATATTTGAGCCATAATCTACAAAAATTTAAATGCGAAATACTTCATTAAAATATGTAATGGAATTTTGTAGAGGTAAAAAACAATCAGTTCCATAGTTGTTTTTATAGTAACTTGTTTTCGAAAGGGATTAAAGCAAACAGCGATACGTGGAGATACCGAGACATCACATATCACTATATATATATATATATATATATATATATATATATATATATATATATTATATATATATATATATATATATATACATATATATATTATATATATATATATATTATATATATATATATATATATATAAATATATATATATATGAAAAACTTGGTTCTCGGGATGAACCGCGTAAAAGATTTGAATATTACGCGGTTCATCCCGAGAACCAAGTTTTTCAACATATATATATATATATATATATATATATATATATATATATATATAATATATATTTATATATATAATATATATATATATATATATATATATATATATATTATATATATATATATATATATATATATATTTATTGATAAAAATTAACTTTCTCAAATTGAAATTATTAATACCTTTCTATTTTTTCCCCTAATATGCTGCTTCGATGAATATCTAGTGGATCATACAAATTCGTCTTGTTCCAAAAGTGTTCACGTCCTTTTCTGAAGATGTCCAAAGTATACCTACAAAAATGAAAAACATATATTTTCGATAAATTCTAATATAAATATATATATATATATATATATATATATATACATCGACTAACTAATTACGGATCGAAAAACAGGATTTCGTAAGGTATCCAGTTTAAAAAATCTATTAATTCAATTATAAATTTTGTTCTAAATCCAAAAAAACTTCAGCTCTCTAATGTGTAAACAATATTCATTTCCTCCCCGTGGGGTCAACCCCCCTACCAGTTCTCATTAACACCAATTCCATCCAATATATTATACGAAACTACCTACTCACAAACTTTCAATCCTATTTCTCCAAAATTATGACCTATCATGTAAACAAGATTTATTTCTTCCCCCGGGGGGTCAACCCCCCAACCAATTCGAATCAAAACCAATCCCATTCAAGGTATCATACAGAACTACCTAGATACAAACTTTCAACCCTGCTACAAAATTGCGACTTCTGTCTTGTAAACAAAATTGTGCCCTAAAGCAACGGTAAAATGCATATTATATATATATATATATATATATATATATATATATATATATATATATATATATATATATATATATATATATATATAATATATATATATATATATATATATATATATATATATATATATATATGAAATTGAGTTTCTGAAGTCTTGAAATGAAAATTTATCTTGGTCCTAGGTCCAACAATATGAAGGTTTTCAAAGTGAAAACCTGCTAGTAAAGTCTCGAAAGCTAGAACTGAAATAAGAAGACAGTCCTGTTTTTTGTTAGATATATTAGATATGTATAAATATATATACATATATACATATAAATATATATATATATATATATATATATATATATATATATATATATATATATATATATATATATATATATATATATATATATTTATATATATATATACACTGCCGTGCATAAAATCCGGGTCACCACGTAATTTGCAATTATTTTTGAAATTTTGAGTTTTTTCGGATTTCTTTCAGGAGTAGTATATTTTTTTGACTTCATGCGATGATTTTATCGTGCTTGCTTGAATAAAAGAAAGTTGTTGATATTTGATTGAAAGTGTAATTAAATTATTGAAAATAATGCAAACAAATATTTTAATTTGATAGTTGAAGCAAAAGAAAATTTCGAGGATTCAATATCGGGTATTTCCTCTTCGGGCAGTTATAACAGCTTGCAAACGAATGAGCTTTGAATGAGATTCTGAATTATATCATGCGGAAGATTGTCCCATTCCTGCACCAGTATGATGTTTGCGCGGAGCGACTGTGTAGGAGTACGTCTATAACAAACCAACCATAGGTGGAATACTACTTTCGAACAGCCTCTTTCTTTTTTGTTTGGTGCGGCACATGTCTCCGTAAACGCCTCTTCATCTCATCCCAAATATGCTCGATGGGATTCAAATCTGGACTTCGAGGAGGCCAAACAAATCGCGTGATTTGAACCTCTTCAAGATAAGCATTAACGAACCGAGCAGTGTGGGGCGGTGCATTATCATGCATAAATATTGCATTTTGTCCAATAAACCCCATAAATGGTACAACGTAGCCTTCTAGAACTTCTGTGAAGTACCTATGCGCATTCAAAGTCTCATTCTGTATAAATACTAGCTCCGTGCGAGCATGAAACGATATGCCTCCCCATGCCATAACTGATCCACCGCCAAATGGAAGTCGTTCGGCGATACAAGCTTCAGCATATATTTCGCCTTGTCGACGCCACACTCTCACACGTCTGTCTGAGCCCGTAAGACAAAATCGAGATTCATCGGAGAACAATACCTTAGTCCAGTCCTCTATTGTCCAAGCCAAGTGTTCTCGTGCAAAATTCAGCCTTTGCAGTTCGGTGTTCACGGGAAAGCGGCGGTCCAGTAGCCCTAGTTCGAGAAGATAATCCAGCATCATGAAGTCGCCTCCTAACTGTCCACTGACTTATGTTCACATTTCTCACTTCTTGTAAATGATTTCGAAGGAAAACTGATGTAACCGTTCGGTTTCTCAATGCAGTAGAAGCGAGATAGCGGTCGTATCTGGCTGTTGTACTTCTTCTTCGTTCTGAACCAGGTCTTCAGGTAAGCAGACTAGTCTGTTCGTATCGTTGAGATACTCGTTGCACACTGGAGAAACTTACACCAAAGTTTCTCGCCGTTTCGCGCTTACCGCGGCCATCTTCTATGGCCGCCACAATTCGTGCCGCAATGACAGGATTTATGGCCATTTCACTAACAATAACAATAACAACAATAATACTAAATCAAACAATGAAATTGAGAACTGAAAACATGTATGGATAGCAAAAATATGATGGTAATGGTAATCAGAACCTTCGATGACAGACCACTTTTTCATCAAACTTTGAAAAAAACAACAACTGACAGTTAGAAATAGTGCCTCCCTCTATTTGTGCAGTGTTGAAACCCAGTGCCAAGAAAAAATTATGAGTTTACTTGAAATTTCAAAAATATTTGCAAATTACGTGGTGACCCGGATTTTATGCACGGCAGTGTATATATATAGGGTGTACCAATCTTACGACAAACTTCGGTATTTGGGATGTTTTGAGAGATATCAAACAATGTTTTCAACAAAAATGGTATATGTCTTTAAGGTCCATATTTTGAAATTATTTCGAACTATACAGAGTGTTGCATAACTCCGTTACAAACTAAACATATGGTTTTTTAAATGAGAACCCCTATATATTATACCGAATTCGGATTACTCACATTTTTTAGAAGCTTTTGATATAAGATTTTGCTATGTTATGAGTACTTCAAAAGATATGGACACGTTTATATATTTTGCCCAACAGTGTTTCGTAATATGATGCAATATCTCCGTATTATATAAAATTTGAATTATTTCTCATTTTGTATACAGGCTGGACGGAAACTCGAACCTTTCATTTTATCTCTTATTTCAAATGGAACACCCTGTATTTTATAGCACAAATAGAATCTTCTATTATATAACATTATTTTTTGTCAAGCATTCTCTATACCCAAAGATAATAAAAACAGAGTTATTTTGTAATATTTATTGTGAACTATAATTATTAACCTTATATGTGAAAGCAATAAACGTTGAATGTAACAAATAATCCAATATAATAATAAATTTTAATAAACAATTTATTCTTAACAAATCAAGTCACCAAAAGTATAATTCTAACCGTAATATTAAACTAAATGTTCAAAGTGTTCCCGTTAACATCAATGCAATGCTGGAAACATTACATTTTCTCAATTAGCGTTGAAATTGATGTTAACGATGAACACTTTGAACATTTAGTTTAATATTACGGTTCGAATTATACTTTTGGTGACTTGTTTTGTTAAGAATAAATTATTTATTAAGATTTATTATTATTTAGGATTTTTTGTTACATTCAACGTGTATTGCTTTCACTTTTAAGGTTAATAATTATGGTTCACAATAAATATTACAAAATAACTCTGATTTTATTACTTCTGGGAATAGAAAATGCTCACAAAAATTGAAGTTACATAATAGAAGATTCCATTTGTGCTATAATTTACAGGGTGTTCCATTTGAAATGAGAGAGAAAATGAAAGGTTCGAGTTTCCGTCCACCCTGTATACAAAATGAAAAATAATTCAAATTTAATATAATACGGAGATATTGCATCATATTACGAAACTCTGTTAGGCAAAATAAAATTTTTTTCTTCAACGCACAATAAGCTACAGAGCGTTGATTTGCCTACGATTTTCATATAAACGTGTCCATATCTTTTGAAGTACTCTGTACAACATAGCAAAACCTTAAATCAAAAGCTTCAAAAAAATGTGAGTAATCCGAATTCGGTATAATATACAGGGGTACTCATTTGAAAAACCATATGTTTAGTTTGTAACGGAGTTATGCAACACTCTGTATAGTTCGAGATAATTTCAAAATATGGGTCTTGAAGACATCTACCATTTTTGTTGATATCATTTTTTGATATCTCTTAAAATAACCCATATAACGAAGTTTGTCGTAAGATTGGTACACCCTGTATATATATATATATATATATATATATATATATATATATATATATATATATATATATATATATATATATATATATATATATATATAATAAACTAATATGATATATAATAACCAATTCGAACCAGAACCAATCATATCCAAGATATCCTACGAAACTACTTATTTAATAACTTTCAACCCTATTGCTTCAAAATTGTGCCCTTTATCGTGTAAACAACGCTAAAATGCATAAGCACATACATACATACATACATACATATGAACATATATATATATATATATATATATATATATATGAATATATATGAAATTGAGTTTCTGAAGTCATGAAACTAAAAACTATCTTGGTCCTAGGTCCAACTTTGCTAATCGCACAGGCAGTACCTGACAGTCCTGTTTTTGTTAGATATATTAGATATGTATAAATATATATATATATATATATATATATATATATATATATATATATATATATATTATATATATATATATATATATATATATATATATATATATATATGTATAACTGAGATTGAATTCTCGCACATCACTTGTTGAAACATCATAAAGAATAAAGTATAAATATTAAAATAAAACACACTTGGGTTATGTTTCACTATATAAAAATATTTAGATACTGTATTTAGCAGTAACGAATAGTCGACATGTTTCGAGTTATGAACTCATTATCAAGATTGACTACAGGAGAGTATTACATCTTATTTTATAAAACAGACAAAAGCAAAAGTGATACCTGAAAATCAATTTGTTCGTTTACAAGGGGTAATTGATTATTAGGGGCGGAACTTATTTCGAGAATTTCAAGAAGGTCAAGGCGCTTTCCTTTGTTACCTGAATGTAACAATTGGGTTTTGTTGAAATCCAGGAAATGATTAAATTTTATACAATGTTCGGAAAAGCCAGTGGTATTTTTATTCTGTAAAATTGACTTTTTATGTTCTTCAACACGAATGTTTATAGGTATTCCTTTCTGTTTGTCCAATATAGAAAGCAGGACATTCGTCACAAAATATTTTGTAAACACCACTGTTTTCTCCGATGTTAGATTTCTCTTTATTATTGACCAAGAATGACTTAAAGTTTCTTTTATTTGTTCAAATTGTTTTAACGTTATTTTTCGATAGTCTGTTACAAATTTTGCTACTCAAATTCGGCACATAATTTATTGGGAAGTATTTCTGTTCTTCATTAATAGTTTGCGTGGGGTATATTGAATGCAACAGATACTTTGTTCGTTTTTTCCCTATGAGCTTATCGATAATAATCGATAATACTTTCATTGTAACCGTTTTTGGTGGCTTATAATTCAATTGTATTAACTTCGGTTTGAAAATTTGTTTCCGATAATGGAATAGTGAACAACCTATGTATGAACGAATGAAAAGCACTGAGTTTTATTTTAACTCTTCGTTACTGCTAAATTGCAAATCTTAATATTTTTATATAGTGAAACATAAGCTAAGTGTGTTTTATTTTAAAGTTTATACTTTATTATATATATATATATATATATATATATATATATATATATATATATATATATATATATATATATATATATATATATATATATATATATATATATATATATATATATGTATATATAGACATTAAGATAGTTGATTTATTTTCATATCTTATAAGAGCGTATGAACCAGATTACTGAATGAATTTAAGTAAATATATCATCACATACTGAATTTTTTAGCGAAATTGTAATAATTTAATAGAACATGCTTTAGCATCCATAACATTATGAAGTTTGTTTTTTTTTATCTCGAACGGCCAATGGGCTTGTAAACGAAGTACATTACCCAACAATTTATTTTTATAAATAGAACCACTAAATTCCTGACATACACAACACCCAAGAGCAAGGTGGGACTCGAACCCACATCCTTGGCTTACAAGCGGTATACCTTACCGCTGGTCTACCGAGGCCTCATTATGAAGTTTAACATTCTATGAACATTGGATGCTATCAACCCATTTTTATAGAATATTTGTTAAATGATTCTACTTACGTGAAAAATAATTTGGAAAGAAAATTTGCTTTTTCTATTGGATGATGGCAAAATATCACTTTTTCTTGGTCCATTACATCGGTTTCCTCGTTATGACACACGAACGAAATTATAGTTCACTGCCGCTGATTCAGTCTACCGACGATCTAAACATCTAGACCGGACGCAAACAAATACTTGATCAGGACAATGAAGACATGAAACAATGAACTAATTTGTTATCTGCATCAGCTGAGAAACGAGATTAAGTCGTAATTGGGATTTAATATTTACCAAGGTAAATGGTTTCAATGAATTGAAATTTGTTTCCGCATTCATTTTGCACAAAGATATTTATTAAACTGTGTTCAATTTCTATAAAAATGCATTTGACTAATGACAATTGAAATTTCGTTTATTGATAGTTTAAATAAAGTCTGACATTTATGTTGACTTCGTATTTTTGGATTGAATTTTAGAAGCAGCCGTAAACTTGGTATAACTAGAAATACACTGAACTAACTAGAAATCCGTGAAAAGCAAGAGAATCATGCCACTGTCCTCCATATCCTAATCCTAGCTAATGAAAATAACGAACGAAGTTTCTATTGTGATGTTATTTTGATATAGTTGGTAATAAAGTTCAAAACGAGGCCTCGGTTGCCCAACGGTAACAATTATCGTTTGTATACCGAGAATCATGGGTTCGAGTCCCACTTTCTTCTCATATATAAATATATCTTATTTGACTTTTCACTTATACTTATGTAATAAAACAACCATAGAGTTTCTATGTGTGAATTAGAATGGAATAAAAGAAGTTGCTTTTTTTATTGGTAGTCAAAAAAGTATAGTAGGTATGCATCTCGTTTCATAAAAAATCTAAGCACTCGTTCCTTAAACACTCGCTTAGCTCGTGCCTAAAAGAAATATTGTTATAAAACTTGATATATAATATAATTATTAGCAGGTTTTCACTTTGAAAACCTGCTTATTAAAATGGGTGCGATTAGCAAAGTTGGACCTAAGACCAATATAGTTTTTCGTTTTATGACTTTTTATGATGTTTGACACCAAAAACTCAATTTCATATATCTATATATATATATATATATATATATATATATATATATATATATATATATATATATATATATATATATATATATATATATATATATATATATATATATATAGAGAGAGATATATATATGTTTATATGTATGTATGTAAGAGCTTATGTATTTTCAAGTTGTTTAAACGATAAAGGGCGCAATTTTGGAACAATAGGGTTGAAAGTTTGTGAATAGGTAGTTTCGTATGATATTTTGGATGGAATTGGTTTTGGTTCGAATTGGTTGGTGGGTTCACCCCCTAGAGCGAAAATATATCTTGTTTACAAGATAAACGGCGCAATTTTGTAGCAATAGGGTTGAGAGTTTGTATATAGGTAGCTTCGTATGATATCTTGAATGGGATTGGTTTTGTTTGGAATTGGTTGAGGGGTTGACCCCCCGGGGGAAGAAATAAATCTTGTTTACACGATAAAGGGCGCAATTTTTAAGCAATAAGTTTGAAAAATTGTAAGTGAGTAGCTTCCTATGATATCTTGGATGGGATTGGTTTTGGTTCGAATGGGTTAGGGGGTTGACCCCCCAGGGGAAAATAAATCTTGTTTACACCACAGAAAGCGCAATTTTATAGAAATAGGATTAAAAGTTTGTATCTAGGTAGTTTTGTATGATATCTTGAATGGGATTGGTTTTGGTTCGAAATGGTTGAGGGGTTGACCCCTCAGGGAGGGAAATAAACCTTCTTTATATGATAAAGAGCGCAATTTTGGAGCAATAAGATTGAAAATTGTGAGTAGGTAGTTTCGTATGATATATTGTATATATAGGATTGGTTTTGGTACGAGTTGCTGGGGGGAGGGGGGGTTAACCCCCTAGGAGAGGAAATGAATCTTGTTTACACGATAAAAGGCGCAATTTTGGGACCATAGGATTGAAACTTTATATGTAGGTAGTCTCGTATGATATCTTGTATTGTATTTATTTCGACATAAATTGGTTGGGGGATTGACCCCCCAGAGGAGGAAATGAATATTGTTCACACGATAGAGGGCGCAATTTTCGTTTTTAGGATTTGGAACAAAAATCATGATGGAATGAATAAATTTTTTTAACTGGATACGTTTTGAAAACCTGCTTTTCTAATGCAGCTCTCTGCGATAGAGTTTTTTATAGTTTAATCCGATACAGATTGGAGAGATATATACAACTAATTCATTAACTTGTCTGCTGAAATAAACTATCTAATAGTATAAAAAAAACAAATCTTTTTTGGTACTCCTGCAGTTATCTTACTTCCATATCTGTTACTTTTAATTTCCGCAAGAATAGGAGAAAGAAATAAATCTTTTCGCAATTAACTTTTAACAGTTTTAATTACCTGCAGTCAAAATTTATGCAACATAGAGGCCCCAAAATAAATTATTCCAGCCAAATATAAAGGGTTTATCGTTCCACTTTAATTAGGGAAAACCTTAATTTGAAACAACTTTCAGTCTATTCCGCCACCTCGACTCCAGATAAGGAAAATTTATTCTTGATAATCATGACAAAGTTCTATTCATATTATTTGAATTTCAGGGTAACTTCAGATTTAAGGAGAAATACATATTAATCAGATCTTTGTGTAACGTGAACAGTCTTCATTCTATCTTTTTCTGAATCATTGTGGTTAACAGAAAGTATATGCAATTAAATTGTAAATTAATAATGCTCAACTATTTTTCTTCAAAGATTGATATGTATTCCTTTTAGCCCAGTCATTAAAGGTTTTGATGGGAAAAAAATTAGCGTGAAGCTGAATTTTTTCCCATTGATGAACCACTACCAGAGGATCATTTTCACAAAAGTCCCCTGAAATCCCCTTGGAGCTTCACCCCCTACCCCCTCTCAAAGAATGAAAATGTCAATAACTGCGGAAAGCCCTAAATCTATGATACTGATAATCGGATCAAGTTGAATGTTTCTTTGTTATGTTTGTTATAACATGAGCTACAATAATGGTCTTTTTACTTTTTACGTCAGACCTAATATTTTTCTCATAAATGAATGTAAATGCGTGAAAAAAAATTTTTTTTAACTCTAACACTTTATATTTTTGAGTATAGGCTTTTTGGATATCATATTACAGGGAAAAACCTGAAATGAAAATTGTAGATTATTTAATTGTGAATTTATTGGTGTGAAGGTTTGCTTATTCGCGTGCGGGCTGGCCCAGTACAGAGGAGGAAGAAGAAATTCTTAGTTGCGATTACGGGCGGCTGACTATTTCGTTGATCTGTCGTATTGTATTAAAATATACGAAATACGAAGTCATCTATTGCTTATGCCAATTTTGGTTCGGGGACAAGGAATGCCCTAACCATTTTATTCGATTTACGTTCCATTATCCACCACCTTTGGGTTTGCCGTGTCTCATAATGACAAAACCGGCGAAAATTTGTTTTCAGTTTGCTGGGACTGTCGCATACAAACAAAATTCCGTTGAAAAGCTGTTGGTAATTAACAACCACTTCTTTTGACCTGAATTTAACTATTTTTTGTTGGGATTGTGTTTTTACCATGTCTTTTCTGTGTACTTTTAGCTCTGCAAATTTCTTCCCTTTGATTTTATAAATTGCTTTAAGACCTATTTCATGAGCTTGGTCACAATTTATCGACTCATCAGATACGAATCCAGAAGATAGTGAGTAAACTTCATCGGATAATTTGTTACAGGGATTATGTTGTTTGAGCCTAGTGGTAAGTTTCTGTAGGTCACGGAGATCAATTTGCTTTCTTGTTTTGCGTAGTTCAGCATGTTGCTCATTGAATTGAATTATCCAAGGTTCTAAGGTAATCTTCAACGGCTTCATGTACTTGGAGGAAGTATGGTGTTCCGAGGACTCATTTTGAAAGAGTGCTGCCTGTGATGCCTCGCCCGTGTATGAGACCAACAACAGATTTTATTCGTCGCATGAGATCTTGCTCTATACACATGTCTGTCCATGTTCCAGACCAATTTTTTTGCACATTTTTTTTCATTTTATTATCATAAGATACCAAGTATTCGCCTCCATGTCTTATGTCATCTATGCTTGGGTATTTATTTGATTCGTATTGCATTTTCTGTATATCCTCTTTGATAATATCTGCAGCTGCCATTACTATTCTCATACGTTCTTTTGAAGGATCTGTATCTTTATCAACAAACAACTGGCCAATCAATTTAGAGGCAGTTTTCATTGAACATACAACTTTTACTCTTCCAGAAATATTAGATATAAATGACCGTCCCTGGAAGTGTTAAATCAGAAGATTTCTCAAGTATTTAATATTGTAAGCCTCCTGAACATCTGAAAAGCCTTTCATTATATCCTGAAGTTCTTCTACAGTGTATTGATACTCATCACTGTTTTCTTTATACTTACTCGCAAAGTTTATAAAACGCTTCACCTAGCTCGGACTTTGGCCTTCCTACCATATGTTTATGTGGAGTAGTTTTTATAAATTCTTTATAACAATTTTTGTGATAACGGGCTTCAGGTGCGACAAGGTCTTTAACATTAAGAAGCTTACTTTACATTTAACTCATTTCCCCCAATTATCATCTCGTTCATCACATTTGTAAGTATGTTTTCTCTTATTTCTGAAGTAGACACAATATGGACAGGTTTCCGGCGATCGTAGGGAGATTTAGAGATAGCTTGTTTCCCACAAAATAAAAATCATTTTTAAAATCGAAGGTTTCTTTTGAACTTCCCAGAACAAAATAAGTGGAAGCCTCAGGTTCTTTTTTCATCACAGCAGCTCGAATACTGGTTGGACGAGTATACCTTTGCCTGGATGATTTATGGACAGTAATTTTCGTTTTTCCATTAATCTTTCCCTAAAGTCCATCATTCAATAGTGAACTCGCTTCCTTAATGAATTTTACTCCCATCTTGAAAACAATTGTATCGTATTTCAACTTGTTTTCACAAAAAATGCATAACAAACTAGAATTACTGTCTATTTTCAACAAACAAAACTTTCAATTCTTAAAACAGTCGTTAAAACTAACCCTTTCGTCAAAATAAAGAAAATCACTCTTTCCTTCAACAGTCAACTGTCAAGGTCAGTTGGGTTACTAAGAAGTGTGTTGCTGCCTCCCCCTCTACTGCACCACCACGCACGTAAAGAAACACACCTTGACATAGTTAAATTCAAAATTCAATATTCTACAAATTTTATCCACATTTTTTTCCTGTAATGTGATATCCAAAAAACCTATACGCAAAAATAAAATGTGTTACAGTTAAAAAATTGTTTTTGTCGCGCATTTACATTTATTTATAAGAAAACTATCAGGTTAAACGTAAAAATGAAAAGGACCATTATTGTAGCTCATATCAAACACAACAAAAAAAAATTCAACTTGAACCGATTATTCGTATCGTAGATTTAGGGCTTTCCGCAGTTATTGTCATTTTAATTCTTTGAGAGGTGGTAGGGGGTGAAGCTCCAGGGGGATTTCAGGGGACTTTTGTAAAAATGATCCTCTAGTAGTGGTTTATCGATAGGGAAATATTCAGCTTTACGCTAATTTTTTTCCAGGTTTCATGTTTTCGGGTCTTCGTTGAATGGGCTATTTATCAAAATACATAATGGAATACTTGTTTTTCTATCATGAAATTATCATTATTCTTGTTACATATAGATAAGGGCAGACGCACAGGTCCCTGTTATGACCAAAAAAAAAATTGACCCACTAAATTGGTACATACCAAATGAAATGAAAATGAATAGAATGCAATAATAAAACATACCAATAATAAATGATAGAAATACAGTATTATACAATAAAAGGAATAAACAACATTATTAGTTAGTCTATTTTGGAATGAGTTCATAGAAAGAGCAGTGGCTCTGTTTGCATTTAGATTATTCCAGCTGTTAAAAATTCGATATATTTTTTGAATTATAAGTACTTTCAGCAGATACAGTTCATACGTCCATCTTCAGGACGAAAAAAATATTTTTTTGAGAGCACCTCTCGAGATTTCAAGAAATACCTCTGAGGATCTACCCTCGTTCCAAAATTTGAGGTTAGGTTCTGAAATAACCTCTGGTTTACTGAAGTTCTGGCTGCAATGATGTGCAAGGCATATTGATGTGCAAGGCATATTGATGTGCATCGTCTGCATACATGTATGATTTGAACTCCTGGTGGAATAATGGAGGCAATGACTGAAAATACCTGCCGTGATAATATCTGTAAAAGGGGCACAAGTCGGCAACTTTCCTCCGATATTCGAGTAAATTAATTTCATTGGTTAATGACGAGTCGTCTTTCAGCCTCATAGCTATTTTTTGGACTGAGTCAAGCAAATGCAAGTATTGAGATACAGATCTCCAAGCATGGGAACAGTTTTCCAATTCTGGACGAACCTTGTAAAGCAATAACACCTGCTTAGGCATAAACAGATTTTTAGCAAGATAAAGCTAACTAAGCTTCTGTAGAGCTGCCTTAGCATGGTAATCCCAAAATATGTAGGTTATTGGTTTGTTTAATAATTTGGTTTGGTGCAAAAATTCTACAAATTCTACAGCAGGCCTGACTGCTGATATTTTTATAAATGAATAGCACGTAATTAGTAATTGAAGATGGCCTGAATCGCAGGAAATATAATGAAATATTGTTGTCCATTTTTTGACTTTTAAAATAACTGTTAAATAAAATTTGCAGTTTGCAAACTCAAAGGTTCTCTTTTTGTATTGTTAAAAAAACACGAATAAATATACATATATATATATATATATATATATATATATATATATATATATATATATATAAGATATATATATATATATATATATATATATACAAAATGAAAATAAAAATAAAAATTATTTTCATTTTTTTTCTTCGGAAATCAAGACCTATTAAAAAGCTGATATCTTTGAGATCGGTTTAAGTTTGGTGATACTAAGGGGCTTCTTACACTTCAGTCTAATCTACGTTAATTCAATACAGGGTGGTAAAAAAATTCAGTTATTGTGTTTGCTTGAAAAAGTGACTGAAAGTTGAATATTTCAAATGGAATGTTATATATTATATGAAATTATATTATATTATCGAAAATTTGGAAAGCTGCTGGAATTTTCTTTTTATATATGTATATCATGTATATCATACCTATAACTAACTAGTCAGGTTTCGGACTCATGAGCATTTATTTATGAAAATGTTCCTTGTACATGGTGTCCGCATTCGGTACTTGGGGAGCATGCCATGATCACTATTTGACAGTAACGTTGTGACAATCTACTAATAGTATCGATATTTTGATATCTCAGAAGTTACAAATACCTTCAAAAACGATGGAATAAAACTATTCAAATGAAGTTCTTATGAATTTGATTATTATTTTTGGTGTGCGTTCGAGAGACGAATTGTTACAAAGTACCGAAATGTACAAGAAACATTTTCACAAATAAATGCTAATAAGTCCGAAACCTGACTAGTTAGGTATAGGTATGATATACATAGATAAAAAGTAAATTGCAGCAGCTTTCCGAGTTTTTAATAATATACAGGGCATTCTAATTGAAATAATCAACTTTCAGTCATTTTTTCAAGCAAACACAATAACTGAAAGTATCGCAGATTAGACTGAAGTGTTAGAAGCCACCAGTATCACCAAACTCCAACCCAAATTTCGAAATCATAGTATTTCTCAACTCAGAGATATCAGCGTTTTAACAGGTCTTGATTTCCGAAAGAAAAAATGAAAATGATTTTTATTTCGAAAACGATGACAGATAGGTATAGAGAATTATCATGAAAAGTTATTATGAAATTGTTAGAGATTCTAAAGATAATATTATATACCGGGTGTTTCATTTGAAAAATCAAAGTTGCTACTACTTTCTAATAGAAGTGGCAACACCGCATTACCAAAAATATTTTAGTTGGGTAGAGAATGTCCGACTTTGCCCACCATTAAATTTTCAAAGTGATCCGTCGTATAGTTCACCAGAAACGTCTAATCGTGAATCACCCTGTATATAATTATGCTTTTTCTCATTATAACGGGATTTCTCATATCCATTTTGAATATGAAAAATTAAGATAAATGAACTGATACCGATAAACGAGCATATGTAGATGAACGAAAATTGAAACTGCAATACAAATTATATAAATTTGATATTTTTGTTAGCAATACAAAGTAGTTATAGTCTTTATGTTTCATTAATAACCAAATAATCAAAAGTTAAAAATCTCTTTCACTATTTGAAATGGAATTCTGCATTTACAGTGTTCATAAACTTGTATTATAATTTGGAGTATCCTGTATATCATAAGGGGATAAAATAAGATCTACATAGAACTTCTGCTGTCCAAACAACTGTCAAGGTAAGTTTCCTAATCTAATTTCATATACATCCGAACAATAGCTCTGGGATCATGCCCCGTTCCAAAGCAAATAAACACCGAACATATCTGCAGGGTTTAGAACACCTAAGACAGCATCCTAGCAGTTACGGAAGGAGTTTATTCGGTAAGAAATCTGTTTGGGTACCGACAGAGGGTCATATTATTCGACGTGAGAATACAGGCGGTTGTATTGTTTGGAGAATCCTACCCTTGGATCATTTCGTGTTTATAACGTTATCTCAAGCTGTTTTGCTAGTGGGTATTGTTACAATGGGGGTCAGATAAGACGTTTGAATTAGGTTGTATTAATATCAATCAAACAATGAATATAATCAGAAAATTCTCAAACAAAGATATTTGAGAAACTAATATAAATTGCTTGAAATAATGCAGAAATACTTTTGTTTATCAGTGTCAGGTGATTCAATCACGAAAAATTACTGAATATCGATTTGAAATAATTTTTATTTTACGATGGAAAATGAAAATCATTCTTGTTAGTTGTGCCATATAATTCATATCACAAATAAACTTTGGTAGTTATTTCAATGTATATTAGAAGTGAAATTGAAAATCAATTTCGAGTGCTATTGGAACTGGTAACCTTAGAAGGAAAATAGTAAATATTTCTTAGAAACGAAATTTCCCAGCACATTTTTTCTTATTTTAGATAATTAGCTTCTACTAAAGTGTATTTATATATAAAATTATTTTAAGAAAAGGATCAATTCACAATCAAAATGTTGATACAGTTTCGTTGAAATGAAGTTCAGGGAGATGAAAACTAACATTATCCAACTTATTATTATTCGTCCTCTTATGAAAATATAATATATATATATATATATATATATATATATATACTTTCGATATATTTACATCTTCGAATTGATTATCTTTAGTGTTTTTATTTTTTTTGAAATCTTGTATCATAATGATTCTAACGTACTAGTAGTCAAG
>JARQZK010005171.1:227500-237500 GCA_030704885.1 Cynegetis impunctata
ATACGGTTCCTTTTCAGAGCAACAAAGACCCAAGTCCACTCCTCAATAGTTGCCTTCAAGATGCCACTAGATTGGTATTGCTCTGAATTAAAAATGAAAATGTTCAGAGCAAAGGTGACTCAAGTCCAATTTTTCCTGTCAGGACACTGAAGATTTAAGTCATCCAATTCAAACGTGGACAACCATTTTCTTTAATATTTAGAGGGAATGTCTCAAATGTTATGGACTTTCGAGAGATTTCCCTAATGAAGAAGTGCGTTGGAAAGGAATTTACATCTTTAGCAGCGGTAAATCGTGAGCCTCTGTACCTACATGCACCGACGAGCCATAACTTTAGTAAAGAAGAACGAAAAAAATCGATTCTACCTTTTATACCACTTATTTTTCATAAATTTCATGAAAATCTTCATGTTAAAATTAATACAAGAACATTCTTCCAAGATGGTCAGGATCAGAGTAATCAGTTGTTGAGTGATGAAGAGTTCAACAACGAAGACCAAATGGACGAATAGATTAGCTAGTTTTTTTAATATTCATATTAGAATTGTTTTTTTATATAAATTTTATTTTACTTACTTGTTTCAGTCTAAAAACATCTGTACAATCCTAATACACACAAATTTGAATTTGTAACTCAAGAATTCAAATTCATTTTCTGTAAAATTGTAAAAGAATGTTTTCAGAGCAAGTAAAATAAATAACATAAAATCTTTTAGCTAAATTCAGTTTTATTCTTGTGACTTAACAATGTGATTAAACAATGCACCTTAATATGAATTAGTTCAGTGCAACACTGATCTAAGTCAATTTTTTTTTCTTAATTGATTGATTAGTTAGGTGTTTTTGAATTTATCATTCATGAAGTATAAGAGAAATAAAATTTTATATATCACCAAAAAGAATGTAATGAATCCAATTTGAAATAAATAACAAGAAATTACCTATAAACACAAACGCAAATATCTTAATTAAACAAAACTTTGTAAAATGGACTTGGACCACTGTTGTTCTGATACACCCATATATAATAAGTAGCATGAATTTATTCAGTGATTCAGAATCAGAGTGTGAAAATACACCACCTGAAATTACAAAATAAGTGAGTCTCATAAATTACTGGATCTAATACACCGCTAATCATGTCTTTCACTTCAAATTATGTGACTGTTAGTAAGTTCATCTTCTACAAACCACGCAATTGTTGAAAATTCTTTCAATAATGCACCAATTTTTCATTTCGAGAATTGTACAAATATAAAAATTAATACAAAGTAAAATGTTTCTTGAATTATTGAGTGTTTACCTAATATAATTGTGATTGGGTTCTGTAATTTGAATTATCTTTTGTTCGTTTTCATTTAAAAATACAAATTTAAAATTTTTGATCGTGGAGAAAGTATAGTCTGCTACTCGGTTAGAATGAAAATTCGTGATGCTCGTGGTTCCTCACGCTCGCCTTCGGCTCGCGCTCGGAACTTTTCCACTCGCATCGAATTTTCATTCTAAGGGAACGTAACCAAACTACGTGACCTATTTTTCACAACTTTTTATCCCCCTACCCCCCTCGGTGACCATCCGTAGTATATTCCAAGACCCCCTCCCTCCCCCTCTAGTTTTCACGTAGTAATTCATAAATATTTTTTTAATTAAATTTTCTTGTAGACAGAAAGTTAAAAAAAATAATTTGGCTCAAATTTGTCTTTATTAATACAACGCTTGCGGCGTGACGATAAGAGTGCTGACAGAGTGGGTAAATTTCAATGTTTGTATGGGGTATCTCGGTAACTATAGGAGATACAAAAATGCATTTTTGATCTCTTTTTTCGAGTCAAATTTAATGGCGAAAACTGAAATATGAAATCGTCTTTTATTTTGGAGTTATAAACAAAAGTTTGACTTTCAGACAAGTGAGCATATCATGGTTGTTTGTGAAATTACGAGACATTTTTAAGGCACTTTTTTCTGTATAATCTAGAGATTTACATCTAATTTTATAAGACATTACAACTATAAGAAAATAATACAAATTACAATAAATGTTGTAAATAACTGATGTTCTTTATGGTTCATACATAAATTACATACCTATCTTTATAATATTCGAAACTGCATTATGCATATATATATATATATATATATATATATATATATATATATATATATATATATATATATATATATATAATATCAATATTTGAAATGTAATTCACATTCAATAAAATTTTGTCTATGTTTATTTATATTGTTACTGATTTTTTTATATAATTGTTTCTTATATATTCTCGAAAGAAAAAATCCAGTGGTGTTAAAGTCAGGTGTTTATGGTGGCGACCTCACTGGAATATTATTCATCGTCCAGTTATTTCCAAAATTAGTATTAAACAATTCTGAATTGGTACTTATATTATGAGGCGGTGAACCATTATGTTGGAAGAACCGATTTCGTGTCTCAACTAAGGGTGGATTGTCCATGAATTCCTCAATATTTTACTGATTAGTTGGTTATTATGATTTTCTTGAAATATATGATACGTTAAAACACGACAGCCACGTAAATTTTATACTTTGTGAATTCAGTTTCAAATATTCATATTCATAATGCAGTTCAGAATGTTATAAAGAGATGTAATTTATGTATCAACCACAATGAACATAAGTTTGAACAATGTTTTGGTCTTGGCTTGTTGAATGATTCACAATTATATTTAGATTTTCTTTTAATCAGTTGAAAATAGATTTATTAGGTTGTCTTCTTCCTGGATAGCCATTGAAATATATCTCAGATGTAATATCACAACTGTTTTTACGATTAAATCAGTTAGTTGAAATTATGATGGAAAGTAATAGACAATCTCTGTCATAGATGTCACCTGCCTACATGGAATAGGTACATATAAAAACGCAAAAGGTAATGAACTAAAATATTAAAACCTTACACATCAAAAGCAACCTGACATATATCGGACAAAATCCGATCCAACCAAACCACAGCCAACTATTATTCCCATTTGAAAAAATACATTTCTACCACTGTTTTATACAGAAAAAAGTGCTTAAATTATGTAAAAGTTATTATCTCGTAACTTCACAAACAACCATGATATGCACACTTGTCTTAAAGTGGAAAAATGAAATTTCTGTTTATAACTCGAAAACTAAAGAAGGCAGCGAATTTTGGGTGTCGCCAGTGAATTTGTCTCGACAAAAGAGATTGAGTATGCGCCCTCCATTTTTTTTACCTTCTATAGTTACTGAGATACTCCATACAAACATCGAAAATTGGCTACCCTGTACATACCTATAATTTACAGCTGAAAAAATATTATCAAGAAGAAAAAACATATGTACCAGGAACTTAATTTACTAAAACAAAAGTATTTTTTCTTTTATTCACATTAATCTTTTATCTCAATCATGTTCAACGAACACGTTCCCCGAGGCCATTGACTACGTGACAAAAACCTAACCCCCCCCCCCCCCCCTGTGACCATTCGTTGTATTTTGAAGAAGCCCCCCCCCCCCTGAACGGGTCACGTAGTTTGGGTATGTTCCCTAACCTTGTTACAGAATATACTATTCCAGTAATTGTATGTTGTAACATAATATGATTCAATGAAAACGAACATAACATATTGATAGAATTCTGAAATTCACTGATACAACTACCTTTATTTTATTACCATTTCATCACTACTTCTCAATTTTGTAATAAATTTTCATTCGTGTACATAAAAGAGTCGCAATCACAATAGAATTCAATGAACTTAGTTGAATTTTTCAGAATTTTCTTGATACGATTTTTTAATTCAGCATTTCAGACCAGACTTTTATGATTTCATTTACGTCAAATCTGTCCACAATATCTTTTGAAGAAAACAGTAACATCAATGAATCCAAACGATCATCGCCCATCGTAGTTCGTAGAAAATGCATGACTAGCTTCAATTTACTGAAAGATCTTTCACAGGATGCCGAAAAAATTGGAGAAGTTGAAACAAATCTTACAAGTTCATAAGTGATCCAGTAACTTTGTCGCCTGAAAGTATGGGGTAGTATGCGGAGAATTCGGTAGTTCTGATTTTTTCAGACTTGTTTATGATGTTGGCCGAATGAATAACTTGGTCACAACTTGGATGTGACCGCGAGCGCCGAACGCAACTTTGTCAGAAATCGAAAAAATCGGTATTTTTTCCAAATTTGGACTACTTTTTGAAAAAAAATTTCTTATTCGTTTCTGAAGTCGACTAAATTTTCTACAATATGATACTAAAATTGTCTCTTCAGATTCAATTCTTTCCGAGATTAGTTCTTTCAAAGTTTATAATCTTTCAAGTTTATCACGTTGACTGGCCTGCTGCCATTAACGTGAGTGACGTTTGAACTCAAAATGTCTGATCCCAGTCCAAGCGTGGGTTGGTGTTTTATAATTGAGGAGATTTTAAGTGAAGGTCAAGTGCGCCCCTCCTGGGGGTGGATATCCACGCCACATGGCTCCAACCCCAAAATGATGACCAGAGATGCAGCCCCACAACACCTCTTGCTGATAATTTCTTGCGGCTGCACGAAGGGTTGGGCTAACACGTGCAGCTGCAGGAAGAGAGGATTGAAATTCTCATCAGTCTACAGGCACTGCAGCGGGGCTTCTTGGGACAATATACCTGATGTTGCAGTAGTAGATATCCCAGAAGGCGACGATCAGTCCGATGTCGAAGTGGAGGATGACTTGTGGGCACAAGACGTTGACGATTCATCACCATCCGGTCATGGGATATTCCATCCTAATACGTCGAAACAGATACGGAGGAACCTCCACCGGAACCTTCCAAGAGGGCTAAATTAATTGAATTGTTTGATTTTGAATATTACTCAATTTCCTAACAAATAAACTTATTAACTTTTGTTGTATTCATCTTTTTTGCTTCATTGTTCGTAGCTTAGCTTAAAGATCATCATTTATACTTCTCTTTTTTTTAACATCCAATCATAAAAGTACAGGGCTTCGATAGTATAATCAGGGTCAAAATTCATTCAGAACGACAGAATCGCAAAAAATTGCGAAGTTCGAAAAAAATTATAAACTTTGAAAGGATCGATCTCGGAAAGTATTGAGTCTACAGAGACAAGTATAGTATCATATTGTAGCAAATTTAGTCTTCTTTGAAAACGTATGGAAAAAGTTTTCTCAAAAACTAGTCCTTTGGGGTTATACTTGCCAAAATTTGAAAAAAAATCGGCGCTCGAGGTCACAAACTTGGGTTATTATTAGGCCAACATCATAAACAAGTCAGCAAAAAATCAGAACTACCGGATTTGACGTATGCTGTGATGTATAAAGTTACTGGACTAAAGCATAGGGGAGTATTTTCCGTAATTTGTACGCTTCTTTCGGAATATCTACAAAATTTTAACAATTTATACCTGACTCAAAAAGAGTTTCCAAATCGACATGAATGCATTCAGGTTCGTCTACAAATAATAATTCGGATTGCAATTGAACAATGAATTTCATCAATTCAATCAGATTGTTTTGATCTCCATTGATTTATTTCTCTTCTTTTTTTTTTTAAGGAAGAATGATATATTATATGCATGTATGATCGGTAAGACATGTCCCCAATTTTTTGTTTCTTGTCTGTAATGCTGAAAATTATTTTATATTAGCATTTTGTACTTTTTTGTGTTTAACCGTGAGTTTTTTATTTATACATTACCTACTAGTTTTTTTGAGGTCAAACTGTTGACATGTGTAAACAATGTATATGTTGTAAAACACGAATAAATATTATTATTATTATTATTAATCTAACAGTTTTCTTTGCTCGTTAATACTTCTACCGTCTGCGCTCGTAATTTTGAATTACACGAATCGATAGAGTACGATTACTGTCTTAAAACTTGCGATACTTCGAAACGGTTTTAATTTGCCTATTAGTTATCATTTTTTGGCGACTAGTCGACTTTATAGTCAAATTAACATAAAATTCGAAAAATGCCAACTCGGCACGACCATTTGGGGAGGTATCACACCCCTACCTCACTACGCGCCTGGATATCATTCTTTGAGAACCTCACAGTTGATGTTTCACTAGTCAATTTTATTCATATTTATCAAAAAAGTTAGGCTAGAGATAACACAGATTTCGTGAATAAATTCCCATTCTGAAAACTATACGTTAACAAACACATGCATCCATTGAGTTAACTAAGAATTCGGTTTATATTCAATAAATAATTAAAGTGTTTCTACAAAAAACTCACTTTACAACTAGAAACTTTTCGCTTTCGTGGAGGTATACCTTTAACTTTCTCCAGGATGCGGTTACAAAAGATTTCATAATTTCTAAGAACATTATAATCAAAACTTCAGTAAATAAACATTTTGTTCAATTAGTAAGTTTCCTAATGAACTCATTAATTAGAGATGATTATTATTCACTCAACATTTTCGTATCAGCGGAATATAGGAAAATTATATAGTTCGTTGCTGTTTTCAATCAAAGGTTGAAATTGAAGGCTTCAATGGAACAATTCAAAAAAACAACACATAAAGATTTCGTCTATACTTCCTAGTTTCTTTCATCTGTACTATATTATGAAATCATAACTCAATCTTTCATTAGTAATCTTTGAAAAGTGTACCTTTTATTATATACATTTATTATCATTAGATAAACCGATTTTCTGATATCGCGAAATAATTTCGGACGTTACGTTTTATTAACGATCATAATTTAACTACATAGAGAGCTGTTACATCAGAAAGTTTCATAATAAATTTGTACAGGGTGTCCCATTTTGGGTACTTTTGCGGGGTATCTCTGTTATTTTTATAGATAGAGGGTTGCGGTTTTCGCGACACTGTGCTACTTCTTCCTAAAACTGAAGATGTCATTAACATGTCATTGCCCTTTCAGTTTTTAAGATACAGGGCATTTTTGAAAATGTTGCATTTTGTTATCCGTTATCCTTCAACTTATAGAAAAGGTAAAATAACGTTCTTATAGATTTTCTTTCGTAGAATGCAGTGGTTTAGATAATTTTTGTTACATATTCACTATTTTTGAGTTATAAAGCCAACTTATATTTATTTTTTTTAAATAGAACACCCTATATATTTATAGACTATAAAGTTTTTCTTTCTTTTACCTTTTCAAAAATGTATAATTGTATGCACTTGTTTTCAGAAACACACAAATAAAAAGACAATTTTCTCAAATTAAATGCATAATTCAATAGTAGGCCATGTATATTGTTTACGACAAGGAACAAAAATAAAATCACTTCGCTTTTTGGATAGGCTTTTGGTTCATAAAATAATAACAGAGTATGAAAATTATGAAAAATATGATATGCTGGTAAGTTTTATACTGAGTAATGAAAATTCTGAAGGAGCTCCGGAATTATATTTCCTAACGCGAGAAAGCTATTATGTCTATGAAAATCTCTATTATCATTTTATTTTTTTCTTGTTAGATATCCCGAAAGAAGGCAATCATTTTTTTGCTCGTTCAAAAGCAAATTTTGTCGCACATGGATCATTTGTTCAATCGCGTGCTAAAACCTGCAACAAAGAGAATAGGGAAAGAAAAGAGATAGATACTTTGGGATATATGGAAGCAACACCTTCGTCCTCATATAGAAAAATTTAGAAGGAAATGGGTGTGCCAAAAACTGACTTTAAATGAAAACAAAGGCTATTTTGAAGGCTATTTCAAGAATTACAAAGATGTGCCAATTTTGCATTAGAAAAATTGGTCTTCGAATTGAACATCACCTTTAATTTTTTTTTTAATAATGTTATTTTTTTGTATTTGTTATATTGTTATTTTACCCTATAAAACTGTTATTACAAACTAACTGTTTGAAAAGACATCTATAGTTATTCTTTTACTGAAAGATAGCTACACTATCTTCGTTAGTAATTTGTAACTATCACTTGTTCTTATTGTTCATTATTGTTATCCATGGCCTACTATTAAATTAGGCATTTAGTTTTAGAAATCTGTCATTTATTTGCGCGTTTCTAAGAAAAAGTTTATACTATCATATATTTTTGAAAAGAAAACAAAAGACAAATTTTGTATTCTATCAACATACAAGGTGTTCCATTTAAAAAACATGAGTTTGCTTTATAACTCATAAATAGTGAATACAGAACAAAAATTATCTACATTCTACGGAAAAAAATCCATAAGAATGTTATTTTATCTTTTCGATAAGTTGAAGGATAACGGCCTTCATCTCAAAAACTAAAAGGGCTATCATTTTGCTAACAGCATCTTTAGTTTAACGAAAAATTAGCCCTGAAAATATAAAATTCTTGAGGATAAGATCTAGCTCTTAAACCCATTACTCATATTAGAACCGTGAAAAGTCACAAAAAATATATTTATTTATAAACATACGGAAATGAATAATAATTAGTATAAAGTTAGAGAGAAAATTCAGGAGAACAGGTCGCACCAGCGGAGACAATAATTTTAGTTTTTCTCAATCATTTGTACATATATTAGGTAATGCTGATTTTTCTTCGCATGGATCGAAATATTGTGAAGAAATTTATAACCTAAGTTAATCTATTCTGATCTTGCTTGAACAAATAAACAAACTCTTAGCAAACTTACTTTTATTAACAGCAATTACAAGTCATTCTTATTATTTATAAACTAGTATACCTTCAAAAGTAGGGACCAAAATAACTCTCTGTTTTTCTTTCCCTTAACTGCAATACACTCATTTATACATTGTGGTAGCAATGAGTGTTTCTTGATATTGATACTCATGAATGTTTCTTTTATCTTTCAATAGTTTTTGATTATATAAATATTCATTTGCATGAGCATTAATTATGCATCAATATGGCATGTATAACGAAAGTTGGAATGAATATAACTAGGTATAATAGGGGAGAGAAAGTAGTTCACTATTTCTTAAATATTTAGTAATCTGTAGGCAATCAATTTCGGTTAGAAAATCATCATCAGGCCAACTAAAATATAAAAAGGAAAGACATCAGAAACATATATATAGTATATATATATATATATATATATATATAGTATATATAGTATATATATATATATATATATATATATATATATATATATATAAGGGTGTCCCTTATTTTTCAAAGTTTCAAATTTATAACGCATAAGTCTTTTTGTTCATTTGCCTCTAAAACACTCGGAAATAAATTTTTACCTTATTTGGAGTACGATAACCCGTGCCGACTTGCATCGAATCATGTTCATACATGCTGCGCGGCAAGAGCGGAGCGTATTCACGGCATTTGTCATTTGTTCTCAATTATTCTCGCGATTAACACGTATTGTTTCACATTTAAAAGATGGCAGTGGGATTAAGAAGCAATAAGAAATGTGTTTTCTTAGTTAGTGACGTAAATTATCAAATAACAGGCGCAAAGTTACCGTCTAATCGTCAAGTTCTTGCAGTACTTTTTTTAACATTCGCGAAGTTAAAGTGACTGTTAGTGAAAGAGCTAATCTGGTCATTCGGAAGTGTATTATATTTTGGGAAAAAGCTAGAATCCCTACCCCAGCTATAACTAACTATGTAAAAAAAAATTGTGGATCTCCACCATGCTTGGAAAGAGTTGCAAAACAATTCTTAAAAAATACAAGATATTTACAAGCGCCGTGAGAAGGAATTCAGATAATTTAGATAATTTATTTGATATAGCATACGCCGATGCTTTGGAATGGATGAAAATTGAAGAAGATAAAATATTTTTACAAAAACAAAGAGAGCGAGTTTAGACAAAAAGTTAGTCGAAAAAGAAGAAAGGGCAAGACAAAGAAAATTAAATGAACAGAAAAAAAGATGTGATCAAATGTGTTTCGGAGGTTCATCGTCATGTGTTACTACGCAAGATTCTATTCAAATGCAACGACATCACGATCAACTTATCAGCTCTGATGAATGACCTTGAGGAACCCTTGGCATCCACCTCTCAAATGGTAAGTTCTGAAACTAAAACCAA
>JARQZK010005171.1:242500-254256 GCA_030704885.1 Cynegetis impunctata
CGCAGGTCACTCCTTCAGGCGTTTTACAGCGAGGAATCACGGTATCCGAATGCATAGTTCGGTAGTAGAATGCAGTGGCTATAGTTACGTGTAGAATTTACACGTTACAAGGCAAATTGTTCTTTTTTCAAAATAAATACAGAAATTGACAAAACTATTTGTGTAGTGTTTTTTTTTTAGAGTCAGTGAAAAAAATGGCGCTAAATTATTCCTTCATTTAATAATAAATAATAAATTATGCTATTATTTTATCATAAATAATAAATTATTTTATTATTTAATAATAAATAATAGAAAAATAATGAAGATGAAAACTTATTTTCCTATATAAATTAGGTACATACAAATTGTTTGAACAATAAAAATAATTATTTCCCTCCTCTGAAAGATTTCTGATTTTCAATAATATAGAAAAACAGAAATTCAAAAAAAAATCATAAAAATCGGAGCTGTTTCTGAGGACTTTCGAAGTTTGCCTGTTTACGGCTTCATTGACGCGACTAAAAGAAAAGATTCAAAGAATACCAAAACAACCGTCATAATTCATCTCTAGGTAACCATCTGAAAACCTGAAAACTTTAAATATCTACAGAAAATATATACTATAAAATGACATCACAGGAACACGACGAAATACCAAAGAATAAAGGTTCGTAAGAACATATTTAAGCTAATTAAGCATATTAGCTGTTTCCATTTCTGATCCTCTGCATTTCACATTCCACAACTTTCAAGTTCATTCAGGTTGAATATTACACATTCGTATCGCAGAATACATAGTATATATTCAGATGTCTTTATTTTGTATATTTTAGCTGACCTGATCATGGTTTTCCAACCGAAATAAATCTCCTAAAGATTATTAAATATTAAAGATAAAGTGTGTTTTCGCTATAATTTAACTTCTAATTATAATACAATTTCCTCATTTTTCCTCATGTCCTTAATCATTGGCTTTGAATTTTTCACGAAAATCCTAATTCAAGTCTTCTTGAATTCGAAGTAGTGGAAATGAAGACAACTTGAAATATAGAAAACGGCGCCAAATTTACATAGAAATGTTGGAGTATTTGTGAACCAATGTGAATTTGTTTTTGTTTCTTCGAGTCCTTGGCGTTTAGATTCGACAAAATTGACTCATTGAAACAGTTTTCAAAGTATATGAAAACGATATGAAAACAAATAATACTCCCTAAAAACAATTAAGTTCCTAACAAAAGCGGGGGAACTGAGGAACGATCTCGAGGTTTTATCTTAGGAAAATTGCACTGGCATAAATCTCGAATTCGATTCGAGTTACCTTAGTTAGCAGTTTCAAAGCGGATAATCACACTTTTGTTTTCGACTGTTCTCAACGATTATTAGCTTGTTATTCCCCTAATAGTCCCAGTGTATCTTTCGAAGATTCCCCTAGTTTCTTTCTTTTTCTGTCTTTCCCTTCAAGGATTTATTAGTATCTTCGAGACTCGAACAACTTAAAGATTCGTTTGCTGTTTTCGGCTGAGTTAGATTCTTACCATTTTTTTCTTTCTTTCAAGCTATAAAACTCGTTTGGGAATATTGAAAATATGTACTGAAAAGATCTCAGCACTACTTCTTAGGTGATTTCAGCTAAATGTTTACATTAGAAAATAATTTCAATCAAAAATCCTACATTATTCAATTCACTGAACAGTTTAACCACTTCTGCAATATCAATTTTTTTTTAAAGTTATATATATATATATATATATATATATATATATATATATATATACATATATACAGTGTAGACCACCAGGAACTGCATCGATCGATATCTCAGAAACTGAATGTAGAAAAAATTGGTAACTGGCTAGATATCTTGTGGCCTATTCAGCTAAAATATTTTCATTTATTGGGCATTTCCGGTTATACCGGAAATAGACCCTAAATCGCTTATTTCAAATAGGACACCCTTTATATTATTACAATTTTGAATTCAACCCAAGATTGTAGGTAGATTTTATGCATCATGTCCTATACCTAACTCCGAGCGTTTTTGACATATTTAAGATTTTATGTCGAAAATGAGGATTGCAAGTCCTAATATGATTATCAATTGTTCCTATTAGGAAGCCCTTTATACTTACTCTGGGTTGGATTCCTTCTTGTGAAGGACTTACTTCAATAGATTTTTTGTATAATATTTGGATAACTAATAATACAGGATGTTTAAAAAATAATATCTAAAATGTAATTGAGAAAACTGACAAATATCAATTTTTTCAAATGGAAACCCCCCATTTTTCTAATTTTGTAGTATTGAGCATATAAAACTGAGGTAACTTTGTATAAGATTATTTATACCTGAAATTTTTGGTTTTCTAAATATTGCCAATTTTATATTTTTATATAGCGATTTTGCATTAAATCAACAATAAACAATTAGATCTAGGATAGCCACGATCGTATTTGATATTTCAAATTATCGTAATGTCACTCTGGTTGAATTATACAAACGAAGCTTATTTAAACTTATTTATTATTTATGGAAGAAGAATTGGCTATTAAAACGCCGCGCTAGCCGTGCGTGTTGGCGAGTGGGCTGGAGAATCAAATTTCCTTGATTCAGTAGTTGAAACGGTTATACCGCCGTGATTCGGTCGCCAGAGCCTCGTTGGTTATTTAGCAGGGTGCACCGGATGACGAATCATCCTACGAGCAGGTGAGGTTGACATTTGGGTAGGCCTATCTCCCTTCTTTGCCATTACCCCTTACACCCCAAAATAAAAAAAAAAAAAGAAAAAAAAAAAAATTTTAATGTCGGCTCAGAAGATCTGCCGGACATTACAATAGAAGAAATAACATATGCACTGAAACAAATGAAAAACGCGAAAAGCCCCGGCGAAGATAAAATAACAACAGAAAAGCTAAAATATGGTGGAGCTGTGATGAGGGAATGTATCCGAAAACCCTTCAATAAATGTCTATATGAGGGAAAGGTTCCGGAATGCTGGCTCGAGGCAGAGGTCATATTGATATTCAAAAAAGGGGACTCAACTAACATAGAGAACTATAGGCCTATCAGTTTGTTATAACACCTTTATAAGCTCTTCACAAAAGTTATAACCAACAGATTAATATCTGAATTTGACTCATATCAACCAGGATAGAGCAAGCTGGTTTTCGAAAAGAGGTTTTTCCACAATTGACCATTTGCAGGTGGTGAGAACGCTAATTGAAAAAATCTGTAGAGTATAACAATACCCGTTCATTTGGCTTTCATTGACTTTCAACAAAGCCTTCGACTCAATTGAAATATGCTCTATATTGAAATCTATGGACAGCGCACGCATTGACTCTAGGTATTACTATTATAATTGAAAATATCTACAAGAATGCCTCCCTCCACGTGAAAGTCGATGACGAAACTAAGACCAACAGCATCAAAATTAAACGAGGAGTACGACAAGGTGACACCATTTCGCCGAAGATTTTTTACATTGGCCCTCGAGGACGTTTTTAAGAGAATGGATTGGAGTAATAAAGGGATTAAGATTGATGGAATATATCTGAACAACCTCCGCTTTTTGCCGACGACATTGTTACTGTTATCAAATGATGTCGGAGAGATCGAGTTAATGCTCCAAGAGTTAAATGAAGAGACCAAAAGGGGTAGGACTGAAAATGAACATGACGAAGACAAAACTAATGAGTCCTGAAATCACACAGATCCATTTAGACAACACCGTCATCGAAAGAGTGACCGAGTATAATGGGTCATATCATAACTCTGGGTAAGGATAACAAATCCAAAGAAATATCAAGGCGAATAAAACTCACTTGGGCAGCATTCGGTAAGCTTTCATATATTTTGAGAGAATAAGGCTATCCCCATCAATCTGAGACGTCGGGTTTTCGATGCTTGCGTTTCTTCCTGCTTGCCCACCATATGGAATAGAGACAATCGCCATTACACAGTTCCATGCTAACAAACTCCGAGTTATGGAGCGAGCAATGGAGAGAGCAATGCTTGGGATATCACTCAGGGACAGGGTGAGAAACGAGGATATTCGTGAAAGAACCAAGGCCAGGGACGTGATGGAGATGATCGCGGAATCGAAGTGGCGTTGGGCGGGTCATGTCGCAAGGGTGAAGGACAGGAGATGGACGCTGAGAATCGTGCAATGGAGGCCGAGGGAAGAAAAGAGCAGTAGGGGCAGACCGCCTCTCCGATGGACAGATGATATAAAGAGGATAGCTGGAGGAAATTGGTACCTAAAGGCGCAAGATAGAGAGCATTGGAAGGAATTAGGAAAGGCCTATGTCCAGGAGTGGACGAGTGAAGGCTGAAGAAGAAGAAGAAGAAGATTATTTATGGAAAATGTGATAAAGTTATTTCGAGAAAATGTAATACATTTGTAACACCATATACTCAAAAACAGAATCACATTAATTTTGGAGTTGACGATTCAGACAACTTGCCCCTGGCTGATTTTCGAAACCTTTTCCATCAACATTATGGGGGAGCACCTCCACCTTTTGTTTTTTGGAAGAGGGGAAAATCTGCAAATAGATTCCCTGAGAAATGGCTCAGGGGTATATCGGGATGGCAGGTTGTTGTTCGCCGACCGACTAAAAACCCCTCTCCCTACCTCTCTCTAGAGGATCTTCATCCCAGAACCTGGAAAGAACTTAGTTCATAACTTCAGGCTTTGGATGCGCATCTGCTTCATTCTGCTACATTATTTCTTCGGCTTTCCTCCATCCTGTCTTCGCGCTCCTTCCTGGTCATGATCTCGGTAATCACGCCGTATATTAAATCCCACTGTTCCTTCTTTCCCAGCATCAGCTGCATAATTTCTTCCACCTGAGGCATATAGCCGAGAGAATCTGTTATTTGCTTCCTCTCAGTTATCCACCTGTCGCACTCCCATAGGACATGCTCCGGACTATCTCTCTTTTCGCAGACCATACACTGGTCGTCCTGTGTTTTTTTTATTCTCAGGGTATATGTCCCGAATGACCCGTGTCCTGTTAAAAATTGGGTGAAGAAGTACCCTGTTCTTCTGTGCTTGCACTCAAGCCATGGTCTAATGTCCTGGATAACTCGCCTCGTCCAGCTGGCCTTTTCTCTTTCATTACGCCATCGTTCTTCCCACTTATTTATCGTTCTCTTTCTTGCCTATTTCCTATTTCCTGCGAGTCTACCTCCTATGGTGTACAAGTAGCACACACCTGCGACCATCAGGTCCAGCGGGGGAAACCTGCGATGACCTGAATTGCCTCTGCCAATATCGTTCTATATCCTGAGGCTACTCTCAGCAGACCCTTTCTTTGTTGCGCTATGAGCTGATTTTTTTGCTTTTTGTTCTTTATGATTTCCCTCCATACGGGAGCAGCATACAGCAACACGCTGTGTAGGACACCCGCCAGCATTCGTCTTTTAGCATACTTTGGGCCTCCTATGTTCGGCATTAACTTCATAAGGGATCCCAGCTTCTCCTGCGCTTTAGTAACTGCATAATTGATATGAGCCGCCAAGTTCATGTTCTTTTGAAGAACTACACCGAGAAATGTCACCTGCTGTCTGATCTCAATCTTTTGATCCCTCAAAAAGATTTCGATCTCTCCACCCTTTGTCCTCGGTGACTTTGCCATTAAGATTTCAGTCTTTTCCGCCGCTATCCCCAAAGCTTTACTTTCTAACCATTCTACCGTTTTTTATAATGCAGCGTTCGCTTTCTCCTTTAGTCTTTCTAGGCTGGTTGCGTGTACTACCAAGACGAGATCGTTCGCGTACGCAATGGGTGTCACTCCTGCCTCGTGCTGCAGCTCTAGAACCCCATTGTATAGGACGTTCCACAGCAGTGGACCCAGGACGGATCCTTGGGGCACTCCCATTGAGCAGTCTCTTTTTACATTGCTCGCCATTACTACCCTGTTTTTAAAGTATGCCTCGATACAGCGTATCAAGTAGCCACTGACCTCCATTTCCGTCAGTCCCTGGATTATGTGCGACCATTTTGCGGTGTTAAACGCATTTTTTATGTCTATGGTGATTATTAGGCACCACTTCCCCATGGACTATGGAGCACCTCCACCTAATGCCTATCTAGTAGATTATTATCTGGAAAACTTATTTTATCATCAATGGATAGTCAACAGTGGATCAAATTTCTGGCCACCTCAATCCCCAGACCTATCAATAACAGTGAAAAATAACGTGTACACACTACACCGCAGTGACCACCATGGAATACTGCATGAGGCGAGTAAGTACAGCATTTGAAGACCTAGATCACCAGCCAATCAGATGAGTCACCCATGAAAAATTTCGGCTTAGATACGCAAAATGTCTAGAAGTTCAAAGGCACCAATTCGAACATCCACTTAGATTATTTTTTCAACATTTCTAATTCCAGTTTATGATATCAAAATTTTCATTGTTATTAACTGGTTTATTTCTGTACATTTTTCCTTTGCGTGTCCAAAGTTCTTCAAGTTTTCTATAATTCGTCTTATAGTATTTTGCTGATTGTTTCTGTTTTTGAGAATATCGTGTCATAAATGTGTCACATGTTCTTGAAATATCTTTATCACATTGTCCATAAATAATAAATAAGTTTAAATAATCTTCGTTTGTATAATATAACCAGAGTGTCATTACGATGATTTGAAATGTCAAATACGATCGTGGCTATCCTAGATCTAATTGTTTAATGAATAAATGCCAAATCGACGTATAAAAATATTAAATTGGCAATATTTCGAAAACTGAAACTTTTAGGTGAAGATAACCTTATACAAAATTACCTTAATTTTTTGATGCTCAATACTACAAAATTAGAAGAATCGGGGGTTTCCATTTGAAAAAATTGATTTTTGTCAGTTTTCTCAATTACATTTTAGATCTTATTATTTGAACACCCTGTATGATTAGTTATCCAAATATTATACAAAATCTATTAAAGTATGTCCTTCTCAACAAGGAATCCAACCCAAAGTAACTATTAAAGGCTTCTTTATTGGAACAATAGATAATTATATTAGGACTTGCAAACGTAATTTTTGACATAAAAACTTAAATATTTCAAAAACGCTCAGACTTAGGTATAGGACATTATGCCTATAATCTTGGGTAGAATTGAAAAATGTAATAATATATAGGGAGTCCCATTTAAAATAAGCGACTTATGGTCTATTTCTGGTATAAGCGGAAGTGCCCAATAGATAAAAATATTTTAGCTGTTTAGGCCCTGAGACTTCTAGTAAGTTTCCAGAATTTTAAATATTTCCTAAATTCAGTTTCTGAGATATCGATCGATGCATTTCCTGGTGATCCACCCTGTACATATATATATATATATATATATATATATATATATATATATATATATATATATATATATATATATTATAATATATATATATATATATATATATATATATATATATATATATATATATATATATATATATATATATATATATATATATATATATATATTATATAATATATATATAAAAAATATATATTATAAATATATATATATATATATATATATATATATATATATATATATATATATATATATATACGATTTCTATCTGAAAAATTGTCACTATATGAGAATTTCGACTAGTTTGGTAAGCATGGGTGTTCAAAAACTCATGTGAATTTTTTCAAATGAAAACTCATACATTTTATGAGTTTATCTTACTAAGTAATAAACATAAGGTAAATTTTGTATGAGGTTGTATATCTATAAAATTTTCATACCTATATATGAAATATTGCCAAATGAATAATTTGCATAGGTACGAAAATTTTATCACAAATTTTAAGTTTCAATGCATCTAGGTGGCTATGACGGCAATGAGAACCAAAAACTGTCATTGTGATACTGTTATAAATAGTAATCACATTGTCCATAAATAATTTTAAAAAATTTTTATTTTAATAATTCAAGCGCCCCGGCAATGTTATCAATAATTTCTAACTTGTAAGTCACAGCGTCGTAATGACCTACCGAGGTGTATTCAAACTTCAATTAATTGTCTCATAGAAAAAATTGATGATTACTCTATAGCCCGCAAATGTCATTCTTGACATTCAAATTTGAACATGTCAAGACGTCAAAAACGTTTAAGACTCCGATATAAGACATGACGCACAAGGTCTATATTGAAATATAGCGTAGAATCGAAATCTGTAATAATACATAGGATTTTCTATTTGAAATAAGCAAGTTGACACCTACATCGGGTATAACCAAAAGTGTCATTACTTATAATTATTTTAGCCGATCTGCCTACGTCGACCTGCCATTTTTGACTTGCAATTTTCAAAATTCTCGACAATTATCTGTATACGGATCGGTTTGGTTCCCTGTCGGACATCCTGTATATAAAATGTTATTCGCTCTATATGGCATAGAACACTGTCACCAAAATAAGTGTCTGAAAAGGTTCTTTGAAAGGGTTCAAAATATCAAACGTTTCAATAAAGGACAGTAAGAGACAATAACTTGATTAATTAAAACAAATGCCATGTTTTTGAACTCACCAGGATATGTACTCTTCAATTATCTATCGAATGGTGTTAAAATGTTCTAAAGCTAAGTTTTCTCTTTTTTATACAATACACCAAACATCCATTTTTGCACAATTTGGTGTATGAATCTAGTTGACTTTTGTTCTTAAAAATGTCAGTTCATTCTTTTAGTTTATAAGTTTTGGTAAATCTTCATTTTGACTATCACCACAGAAATATTCAAATAATAATGATCTAAGCTTATATATATATATATATATATATAAATATATAGATATATATATATATATATATATATATATATATAAACTCTTGATAATTATTAGCAATAACAGGCTGGTTGAATCTTGAAAAACTCGATTTTAATAAAAAATTTGACGTTCCACTATGATATTCGTAATTGAAATTTCTTTGACATTTATTGATTTAAAAAATTGAAAAAAACAGGGCTGCTTAGTATATGCTATTCAGTTCAATATTAACATTCAAAATTGTTATCACCAGATGGTAAGGGAAATCAAAGAAACCCTCACCTACGCAATGTTTGAAAATAATAATAAAAGGGTACTATTTATCTAACAACAAAGAAATGAGTCATGGGAAAACATTAAAGAAGTGGAGTAGAATTATCGGTATAGACGCTTATATGGAAGCAGCCGTTGACACGTGTTTCGGACTCTTTGGTCCTCATCAGAACGGCGTAGCCAAGTATTGGATTGAAAATTTGAAGATGAAAAAAAGTACAACAAACAAAATCCTTAGATACGGAAGAGTTTAAAAATAGATCACAGGCAACAACTATTCGAATAAATAATATATATATATATAATATATATATATATATATATATATATATATATATATATATATATATATATAATTATTATATATATATATATATATATATATATATTTATAAATATATATATAAATATATATGAGAATTAACTGAAATTTCTACAGACAATAGGCTACTAGATTCATCAGAACTTTCATTGAAAGGACATCAAGTGCAAAAAATTAATTTTTAGCATATTGTGTAAAAATGGGAAGACTAAGCTATAAAACAACCAAATATCATTAGATAGTTAATTAAGAAGTACAGTATTTTCTGTTTATTGGAATATTGATTTTCATTACTATTGTATTGTTCATATTTTTGAATATGTGTGCAATTACAAACTTTTTTCTAACCTCTGTAAAGTTTTTATTATGAATGACTTTACATAAGAGAAAACCGTATGTGTTTTTCTGATAATTTGAACTTTTCCATTTCTATTTGTTAGAAAATTTGCTGATCATGATATTTCTTCCTTGCAAAAGCCTGCAGTTTGATGAAGGTAAAGTGACTCCTAGGGAAATACATTTATTCGATGATTCATTACAATAAAATATTAGTAGAATCAAACTAAGTGTTTTACTTTGGTTGATTTATGATTTTTAATGTTCTAAATTTGAAGCCAGCAGTCAATTAACGATATTAAATTAAATATCATTGACGCACACATGTATTGGAATTGTTGGTTCACAGCTTAGTTACGATAATCGAAACCTCCACTTTACGCCCTCGGGCTGTAATTATTTTTATACGGGCCGTAAAAAGTACAAAAAGCTCTGTTTTGGTGACAAAACAACGAAAACTTGATTTTTTGAATATCTGAATTTATTAATCAACTTTTCAACTAATTTATTGATTCAAATTAAAGACACAGTTCGAATGTTCCTCTGAAGATAAGGTGTTAATATTCAAATTTGAATATCCCGCTTTGTTAAAATTTTCTGACATGAGACTTTCTTGCTTTACAGATACAATTCTACTGGATATCGTTTAATCAGCTTCAGTTATTATTATCGATGGTAGACCAAAACCTTTCAAGCTTGTCATGATGTACTAATTTTTATAATTAATTGTTTATTAACGCACAAGATTGCATGGTAACTAATAATTCGTCTCTATGATGGCTCATTAATATTTTTTATTTTTCACTTGTATATTATTTGTTGATTTTACCTTGAATATAGTTGCTATAAATACACTCATAACACCCTAGGGCGTTATTAGCTGGCGTTATGGTCATAACGCCCGCTCATTGTACGAGGAGAAATGAAGCAACTTCCATTGATTAAATACTTCATATTTCCTGTCGTATACGACGAATTCATATTCATTTCCATTATTTCTATAAGACTACACAAAGAAAGCAGGAATGACATTCACTAAATATGATGATAAAATATCAACAAACGACATCCTACTATGAGAAGAAAAATGCAAATAAAATGCTAGGAGCAATGAACCGAATAGAAAATCGATTTTGCATCATAATAAAATAATTTTTTCGTGAAAAATATGCAAAAATTAATTTTTAGCTTATTGTGTAAAAATGGGAAGACTAAGCTATAAAACAACCAAATATCATTAGATAGTTAATTAAGAAGGACATTTTCTGTTTATTGGAATATTGATTTTCATTACTATTGTCTTGTCCATATTTTTGAATATGTGTGCGATTTCAAACTTTTTTCTAACCTCTGTAAAGTTTTTATTATGAATGACTTTACATAAGAGAAAACCGTATGTGTTTTTCTGGTATTAGGTGTTTCCTTTTCAAGTGAAATCATTCCATGTGGAATTTTACATAGTTTCTTCCAAAACATCAGTAGATAAACTTTTGATTCAAAAAAATTATATATTGTAGTGTTGAAATAGTTATTTACATATACAGGACCGGAAGAAAAAAAATACTCCCGCGGACGATGTTTGAGGCCCGACGATTTAGCGAAGAGGACAAAGAAACAGAAACTTAAAAATAACATCAGAGCAACTGGATTTCATTTTGACATTTCAGTACTAATTCATGTGACAGTAAAATAATACAATTGCAAAATAGTTATTTATGTACCAATTCGGGATTTCAGAGAAAAATCACTTTAAAATTTTAATATGGCTGTTACGCTCCCTGACGGCCATCTTGGAAACTTGAGAATAATTTCCAGGATTTTTTGCTGGCCACTTTAGATACACTATTTTTTACATGTCGTTTGTTGATATTTTGTCATCATATTCAGTGAATGTCATTCCTGCTTTCTTTGTGTAGTCTTATAGAAATAATGGAAATGAATATGAATTCGTCGTATACGACAGGAAATATGAAGTATTTAATCAATGGAAGTTGCTTCATTTCTCCTCGTACAATGAGCGGGCGTTATGACCATAACGCCAGCTAATAACGCCCTA
>JARQZK010005172.1:0-62500 GCA_030704885.1 Cynegetis impunctata
CAACAAAATACTTCAAAAAGTCTATAATATCTATTAAAATGTTTTCAATAGCTCTCATATAATTATTCAATTTATTTCATTCATTTAATACTGAACATGCGATATTTCGGCTTATCTTATCATACCCACATAAAAATAAATGGGAACATGTGTAGGTATTAAACTGAGCCGCATTCATTGGAACTGAATTCAATAAAGCGCAGATACATTCTGACCATGGCGATGCCGTGTGATCGCCGATACACATAAACATAAGTGGAATGGCGAGCAAACCACTGCAGGATACTGATAATTAGCCTTGTCAAGGCTTGTAGAACCTCGCGTCTAACCGATCCACCGCCTCTATCACCCCACGGCATGTAACCTCTCAATAACGTTTCAATGACTATCCAACACGCACTTGAAACTTCGCGAAATTGATGACTTGTTCAAAACTTGCACGGAAAGCAGTCGAAAATTCATAATCGGTAATAAAATGGAATATTTTGTTAAATTCTTTCTACCTATATAAGATTGCTCCGACTAACTGCAGTATGCTTTGAATTTCAGGATAGAGTCAGACTTGAAGAATTCCATAGATTGAGTAACACATCTTTTCTTCAAAGGAATCAGTTTCTGATGAAAAAAAACAGTACTCACTTACATGTTATTTCTTGTCGTATTGAACTCTTTTATTCAAACAATTCATATTTTATCTCTACTGAAAATTTTATACCTAATCATATAATTTCAGAATTAACTCTTTTTGAACCATCCTTTCCGATGGCTGAGGGGGCGTTCAAGTATTACGTAACGCAATTTTTGAAGATTTTTGACCCTCCCTCCCCCCTATGTAACACGTCGTAACGATTTCATGAACCCCTCCTCTCCCTCTATCAACGTTACGTAACACCCAAGTGACCATTTTACCTAAAAGTCACTTATACCTATGCTGCGCAAAGTACCGGAAAGTTGCTCAAATACCTTTTTTATTGTTTCATGTTCGTGTTTTTGTTAATAATAAACAAAACAAAAGATTCCTTACTCGCAATACATGCGTATATTGTAAATTTTATTATTATTCAATAAACAATCATACATGATGTGATGTTGAAATGGGAAGATAGTTTTTCGTGTGTATGTGCTTATGTATTTTGAACTTGTTTACACGATAAAGGTCGCAATTTTGGAGCAATAGTGTGGAAATTATGTAAGTACATAGTTTCATATTATGTTATATTGGGTGGGATTGCTTTCGGTACGAATCAGTTGGGGGATTGACCCCGGGGAGGAAATAAATCCTGCTCACACGATAAACGGCGCAATTTTGGAGCAATAGTGTGGAAATTATGTAAGTACATAGTTTCATATTATGTTATATTGGGTGGGATTGCTTTCGGTACGAATCAGTTGGGGGATTGACCCAGGGGAGGAAATAAATCTTGGTTACACTATAAAGGGCGCAATTTTGGAGCAATAGTGTGGAAATTATGTAAGTACATAGTTTCATATTATGTTATATTGGGTGGGATTGCTTTCGGTACGAATCAGTTGGGGAATTGACCCCGGGGAGGAAATAAATCCTGCTTACACGATAAAGGGCGCAATTTTGGAGCAATAGTGTGGAAATTATGTAAGTACATAGTTTCATATGTTATATTGGGTGGGATTGCTTTTGGTACGAATCAGTAGGGGGATTGACCTCGGGGAGGAAATAAATCTTGTTTACACTATAAAGGGCGCAATTTTGGAGCAATAGTGTGGAAATTATGTAAGTACATAGTTTCATATTATGTTATATTGGGTGGGATTGCTTTCGGTACGAATCAGTTGGGGGATTGACCCCGGGGAGGAAATAAATCTTGTTTAAACTATAAAGGGCACAATTTTGGAGCAATAGGGTGAAAAGTTTGTAAGGAGATAGTTTCGTATGATACCTTGGGTGGGATTACATTTGGTAGGAATTGGTTAGGGGGTTGTCCCTCCGGGGAGGAAATAAATCTTTTATACACGATAAAGGGCGCAATGTTAGAGCAATAGAGTTGAAAGTTCGTAAGTAGGTAGTTTCGTGTGATATTCTGAATGGGATTTTTTTTTGGTACGAATTGGTTGGAGGGTGGGCCTCCGGGAAAGGAAACAAATCTTGCTTGCAATAGGGTTGAAACCTCGTGTGTAATTTCTAAAACATTTTGGATTATACTGGTTTTAGTGGTTTGATTGGGAAGTTGAACTCCCCAAAGGGAAGGAAATGATTCCTGTTTAAGCGATAGATGCAATAGGTTTGAAAGTTGGTAGGTAGATAGTTTCTTATGTCATCTCGGATGGGATTGGTTTTGGTACGAATCGGTCACGGGATTGAGCCACAGGGGAGGAAGTAAATCTTATTTACCTGATAAACGGTTCAATGTTGAAGCAATGGGGTTCAAAGTTGGTGATCTAAATAGAAGGAAGGCTGGTTCGAATTTGATTAAAAAAAATTAAAAGGAAGGCTGGTTCGAATTTGGTAAAAAAAATTCAATTGAATAAGTAGATTTTTCAAATTGGATACGGTATGAAAACCTGCTTTCCCGATGCAGCTTGCTGCGATAGGGTTTTTTTTCACTTATAAACTCTAAAATAAAATAACATATTCATTTTCTTTGGCAATGCAATTAGAAACGGAACCTAAAAAATCAGCCAATTCAAATAAGTAGGTATCTGAAAAAACAATTAAGTTGGAGTTACTGTTCCTTTGCCCACTCAGACTGCATTTGCACACAATTATGTGATGTGAAGTAGATCCCATAGATTGCACATATTTTGTTCTTGAAGTCGAATTGTACTGATGGTCAAAAGGAATCGTAGGGCATCTGCTTGAACCCTTATAGATGAGGCGACAGATCCACTGACAACCTCACAAGAAGTAGTGAATGCTTGCATGATCCTTTGTTTAGCTGACTAAGTACCGTGAGCTTGCTCGGGGTCTGAACGATTTGGCATGGGCACGGTGGCGGCAGGAAAATATTATTCGGAAAGGATGATTTCTATGCACTCCTCAAGACAGCAGGATTCGTACGCGCATTTAATTACTTACAAAAAATATTGCGAGTCACGTACGTGAGAGCTATAACATTTTTATTTATTCTTTAGCCGTTTTCTTAATTTAGTTGGCATTTTTGGCACAGTTGTAGCAGTAAGTCCAAAAACAGCTGATGATGCGAATCTGCCTCTTTTGAGGACATTACAGTCTGAAGTCTCTTCTACAACACTGACTGCAGCAATATGCTCCTGTGTGTATATTTGCTCCTGTTTAAAACACTTAATGAAAACTGACAACGGAAATAAAATATAAATGACGAAGAATACAGTCGAGGTATTCCCCATAAAACACAAACGGATAGAGTTGGGAGAACAAAAGAAAACTTACTTACAATACAATCAAGGGATTCCCCGTAAAACATACACGAAAAGGGTTCCCAACTTGGGTGATTCAAATTCCCCAGTTTTTTATTTCAATAAAAACCAATGTTACGTAACACGTTGTTCTAACCCCCTCCCGCCCCAGTAACGCATCGTTACGTTTAACAAGAACCCCCCACCCCCCAAATTGTGTTACGTATTAATACTTGAGCGCCCCCTGATACACATTATTATAGGTTATATTATTGTTCAAAAATTTATAATAAAATTAAAATTGTTACATTTATTCATATATATATATATATATATATATATATATATATATATATATATATATATATATATATATATATATATAATAATAATAATAATAATAATTTTATTTATCATCAAAAGTTACATGACATGTCACAAAATTGGGAAACAGTTTACAAGTATGCTACAAATTCGCCCACACTATAAAAAGCATTCAAAATTAAAACTTTTTTCAACTCCCTTCTGAAAATGGTCGTATTGCTGTCGGTCAAACTCCGCGGCAACAGATTGTACAAATACAAACCCGAGCAATAGGGAGACCGCTCATGGAAACGATGGTTACATTTCGTTGTATGAAGACGATGTCCATTTCTTATTTTATAGGAGTGACATTCCGCCCTCATGGAAAATTTCACTTTTTTCCCATGTATAAAGCACATTAGGTTAAAAATATATATACAAGGTAGAGTCATGATTTTATGAATCTTAAAATAATCTCTACAGGATGTTTGAGGTGACAATTGAAACAGAAGTCTTAAGATACGCTTTTGCACAATGAAAACCCTTTCCCATCCCACAGCGATTCCCCAGAGTTGACGACACATTCGAGTGGTAAAATGACATGGCAGCCTCAAAGCTTAAAAATTTTTTTATATTGATCAATGAATAGAAATTTTTATTTAGTTTTTTACAAATACTGTCCATTTCGGCAGACCATCGCAAATGTTTATCTAGTGTAGTTCCCAGTAATTTAACTTCGGGAGCCATACTCAAGACATTTCCTCCAAAAGTCAGGGTGAAGTTACACGGGGTTTTGGTGGGAGTATAAAACTCGACACAGCTGGTTTTAGCGAAATTGATCATCAATTTATTTAAATCGCACCATTTTTTGAATTCATTTAGAATTATATTACATTTGACAAAGAGAGAATCCGCAGACTTGTCACTCAACACGATACTCGTATCATCAGCGTACATGAATACTGTACCGTGTGAGATGAAGTCCGGTAAATCATTTACGAAAATGAGGAACAATAATGGCCCTAATATGCTTCCTTGGGGTGTGCCGAGGGGAATATCATATATATCCGAGACAGAACCTCCAATGTTTACTTTCATTTTGCGATCATTCATGAAGGAAGTAAGCCATTTATCGTGCCGCGTATACCCAACCGATCTAGCTTCATTGAAACAAAAACTGCACTGAGGCTGTCGAAGGCTTTTTTCAAATCAAAACAAATCAAGATTACATACTCGCCGTTATCCATTTTAAGAGAAATGAGCTGTACGATCTCTGTCATAGCTGTACCTGTAGAACGGGAACCTCTAAAGCCATGCTGTGATTCGGTGATCAAGTTTGAATCTTCCAGAAATTGTGTGAGGCGGCAGTGCAACACCTTCTCAAAGACCTTCGAAAACGCACTCAGGATCGTGATCGGTCGATAATTTTCAACCATGGTTGAGTCCCCCTTCTTGGGTAGTGGAATCGTCCTACCAATCTTCAACGCATCTGGAAATACACCAGAAACTACAGATTTATTGACAATATCTGCCATGAGTGAACTTATGATAGATACAGAACCCTTCAGAACCGACAGAGGAACCTCGTCAACGCCGGTGGAATTCTTATTATCCATTGACGTTATGATTTCAACAATTTCGTTTGGTGTAACAGGCGTAAAAAACATTGACCTCGCATTTTTCCCCTTGACAAAGGTACACTCAGTCTCCGTGGAATCAAAGGGATAGGAACCAAGAGAAGCAGCAACTGCGGACGAAAAATCATCCCCAAAAACGCGACACAAACAAGAAACATCGGTCACCATACGGTCATCGATCAGTATACCCATAGATGGTTCAGACAGTTTTTTGTTTTGAATTCGGTTGATCAGCTTCCAAATTGTCTTGTTTTTATTATGGCTATTGTTTATTTCATCCATGTAAAATTTTCGTTTCTCATATTCAAGTTTGCTGTTAATTTCTGTTTTCAGTTCACTAACCCTAGTTTGAAGCATACCATCGCACAGCCGCGTCGACAACCACGAAACCAATTCCAAATCTTCATATATATATATATATATATATATATATATATATATATATATATATATATATATATATATATATATATATATATATATATATATATATATATATATATATATATATATAAATATATATATATATATATATATATATATATATATATATATATATATATATATATATATATATATATATATATATATATATATATATAATTATATATATATATATAGATATATATATATATATATATATATATATATATATATATATATATATATATATATATATATATATATATATATATATACTAGCTGTCCGACCACTCCCTGCTGCGGCTGAAATTATTTTATGCGAAATGGTGAATGCGCCAGTTCCGCTTACCAGTCACTCGTTCTTCAGAGGTCATTTTCCCAGAAACTACACAGCGTATTTTCATAGTATAATATAATATTATATATATATATATATATATATATATATATATATATATATATATATATATATATATATATATACACACATGACTGTCCATAGAAAATAATACCGATTCCGCTAAAATAAACATCTTGTATTCAGTGATTTAGATCTCAATGCATGCTGCTATTTCTTCCTTAAAAATCTAATGGCAATCATGATGAAACATGTTTGAGAAGTATATATCTGGGAAATATGAACCTCCCATTGATGGATTTATGTAGACGATAAATTAAAAAAATTGCAAAATCAACTCAGAAGTCGTTTCGTAGAAGATACATTATTTAGAGCAGTACCTATATCTATATTATATTTATATTTTGAATATTCATTTCCAGATGGCTTCAACGAGGTTCAATGTTCGTGGTATCATTATCACAATTTTTGAGGCTTATGAAATCGGATGATACTTGGCATAAAGAAAACCTAATAGATCTTGGAGCTGGAGATGGAGCAGTTACAGATCATATAGCACCTTTATTCGATAGAGTCTTTGTCACAGAAGTCTCCAGTACCATGAGATCAATACTTTCAAATAAAGGATATACGTGAGTATATAAAATTTCAAACAACATTGCTTTACAGCTTAACATTATATATAATATATATATATATATATATATATATATATATATATATATATATATATATAAAAATATATATATATATATAAATATAAATATATATATATATATAAATATATATATATATATATATATATATATATATATAAATAAATATATATATAGATATATACAGGGCTATTCAAATTCGAGTATATGCATGGGGATTTCGATAACGGTAAGAGATAGAGCGATGGTTAAATGGGGGCAAAGTAGCATATTTCAGAGGTCAGTTATATCGTTTAAAAAAATCTGATCTAGCTCCTTTAGTTCTGGAGTTATATAGGAAAAATCGAAAATTTCGAAATCCTTTTTTTGCCTATATCTTTTTATTTAATGAATTGTTTTCGAAACAATAATGTTGATTATCTTCCAAATCCTAGGAATTCTATACCTTATTCTATGATATTTTTTTAATTAGAGCTGGATTTTTAAAAAAATGTTGAAATTTTACTGGTAATAATTCAATATTTCCAGAACACTCTGTAATTCAGATGAAAATACTACGTGAATATAAAACATGACCCTTGGCATTCCAAAAAATGCAATAAAAAATACAGGTCCGTATTTGAAAATTGAAAGTTGAGGGTGGCCCAATTTATACGACACCCTGTATATAATTTTTATTCAGATATTTAGATAGCCTACAAAAAGTGGCAGTGGCAAAGTGACAATTGTTTTGAAAAACAATTCATTAAATAAAAAGATATAGGCAAAAAAAGGATTTCGAAATTTTTCCTATATAACTCCAGAACTAAAGGAGCTAGATCAGATTTTTTTTATCCATATAACAGACCTCTGAAATATGCTACTTTGCCCTCATTTAACCATCGCTCTATCTTTTGCCGTTATCGAAATCCCCATGCATATACTCGAATTTGAATAGCCCTGTATATAGATATATATATATATATATATATATATATATATATATATATATATATATATATATATATATATATATATATATATATATATATATATATATATATATATATATATATATATATATACAGTGCGGAAAAAAAGTATGGACATACCCTTATAATTTGGTAACCTTCAAGTTTTATGGAAAACGCTCGAACAAGTCGATTTAGTTTTTCTGTTTCCTACATTTTGACCAAATTATATGGTTCTTTTAATGACATCTGTCAAAAATATGACGTCATCGACATTTTTCTCAAATAGTATATAGCATGCGATACATCATACATGCGATACTAAATTTTTATGCGATTTTGCAGCTCCGTTTCAAAATGGCGGCCGTCCAAAACTTCTATTGTAATGCAATTGAGATATCGAATTTCGTTTTTCTCCATGGAATTAAAAAGCAAGCTTCGGGCCAAGAAACTTAATGTAAGGACAGGAATTGAATGATAAAGCCTCAGTACTGTCTGAGTATGATGAATGATTGTTTTTTCTGATAAATCGAGAAAGAGTTATAAAGAGAAAAATAATTTTCACAATTTTACCGCCGCTATTTTGAAACAAAGCTACAGAATCGCATAAAAATCTAGGAACATACTGAGCGAAGCAAGAGCTTTCAAAAGATGTATCGCATGCTATATACTGTGATTTAAGAAAAATGTCGATGACGTCATATTTTTGACAGATGTCATTAAAAGAACAAAATAATTTGGTCAAAATATAGGAAACAGAAAAACTTAATCGACCTGTTCGAGCGTTTTCCATAAAACCTGAAGGCTACCAAATTATTAGGGTAAGTCCATACTTTTTTTCCACACTGTATATATATATATATATATATATATATATATATATATATATATATATATATATATATATATATATTAACTCGGTGACAACAGTGCGTATTTGCTTGATATATCGATAATACTGATATATTTGAGAAAAATTTCGTAAAAATGTTAAATGGCACCAGAAAGACCATGTTTTGAAAAAAGTCCCAGATATGCAATTTCATGTAATTGCAAAAAATCTATTTTCTAAATGGAACAACCAGTTTATTTTTCTCTGGAGTTTTCCTGAGCCACAATGCTCCTGTGCCAAGTTGTGAATTTTTCGAAAAAAATTAGTATTACCTACAGGCTCTAAATGAAATAACTGTATTGAAGCCATTTCTCGAAGATCTGAATTTTGTCTGGTGAAGTTATGTAGAGAACTACCAAAGTAGCGTGTATTGCTCCGAACATCATTTAGTTCATACAAGATACTTCAAATAGTACTTTCATTATTATAGTCCTCTTCGATTTAAGTTTATGCAATTTATTGTAATGGTAACGCTGTATATAAGTTTATCTTCGGATTTTACATGAAATTATCTATCTGAGGATACCAATATATATTATTCATACGAGTTCTTCGATTATTCATATGAAATTCGTTACATAGATATTTTCAAAGTAGAATAGAACATTGGTAACTTGAATACAATTGTATTATTTGATATCACTGTTAAATAGTAACTTTTTTTCTCTTTAAATCAATTTATAATTATTTGTTTCAGGCCTAAGCAGTTTTCAAGAAATAAGTGCGTTCATAATTTACTTTTTCATTCGATAGTGAACTATACAACATCCCACAAAACTATTGTACGATTTATTTTTAGCTTAATGACCTGTCCTCGCACTAATGGCTGATGGTATATATATATATATATATATATATATATATATATATATATATATATATATATATATATATATATATATATACAGGGTAATCACGGTGGATGGCACATTAGACGTTTCTGGTGAACCATACAACAGATCAATTTGAAATTTTAATGTAGAGCATAATCGAACATTCTCTACCCAACTAAATTAGTTTTGTTAATGCGGTGTTGCCACTTCTAATCAATTTTATTTTTTCAAATGGAACAGCCTGTATATAATATTATTTTTAGAATTTCCGACAATTTCCCAATACCTTTTCATGATATTTTCATATACCTATCTATCTACCGTTTTCGAAATAAAAATTATTTCAATTTTTTTTCTTCGGAAATCCTATGAAAACGCTGATATCTTTGAGTTGAGGAATACTATGATATCGAAATTTGTTTGGAGTTGGATGATACTTGGGAGCTTCCTATACTTCAGCCTAATCTGCGTTACTTCGATACAGGGTGGTAAAAAAATTAAGTTATTTTGTTTGCTTGAAAAAGTGTCTGAAAGTTAATTATTGACCATTATGATGCCCTGTATATTATTGAAAATTCGGAAAGCTGCTGAAATTTGCCTTTTATCTATGTATATCATACCTATACCTAACTAGTCAGGTTTCGGGTTTATGAGCATTTATTTGTGAAAATGTTCCTTGTGTACATGCTGTCCTTATTCGGTATTCGGTGAGCATGCCATGATCACTATTTGGCAGTAACGTTGTAACAAACAACTAATAATATCGATATTTTTGACATCTCAGAAGTTGCGAATACCTTCAAAAATGATGGAGCAAAACTATTCAAACGAAGTTCTTATGAATTTGTTTATTATTTTTGGACAGTTTGATAAAATTATCAGCAGGACATGTAAAAGATCAATAAAATATATCCAAATCTACAGCCAATAAACCTTAAGAAATGTATACGAATTCAGAACAATTTCAATGCGTATGTGCATAAACTTTAAGGAAGCACCGAGAGACTTGATAGTGGAAATATTGATATCAAATAATTATAAAAAAGGAAAACAATTATGTGGAAAATTTCACAATATGTTCGAATCGCTGGCCGTTCACTTCAAGCACTTCAAAATGCGTTCGTTCGTTGACTGATTACGACGTGACAGATTTGATTTCATTCGGATCCAAAGCTCCAAATGTTTGGGTAATACTTCATTACAATTCGTGTCTCGAACGAACGCCAAAAATAATAAACAAATTCATAAGAACTTCGTTTAAATAGTTTTGTTCCATCGTTTTTAAAGGTATTTGCAACTTCTGGGATGTCAAAAATATCGATATTATTAGTTGTTTGTTACAACGTTACTGTCAAACGGTGATCATGGCATGCTTACCAAATACCGAATGTACACCATGTACAAGGAAAATTTTTACAAATATATAATATATGCTCATAAGTCCGATACCTAAAGAGTTAGGTAAAGCTATGATATACATAGATAAAAAGCAAATTTTAGCAGCTTTCCGAATTTTCAATAAAATACAGGGCATTCTATTTGAAAAAATCAACTTTCAGTCACTTTTTCAAGCAACGAAAATAACTGAATTTTTTTACCACTCTGTATTGAACTAACGCAGATTAGGCTAAAGTGTATGAAGCCTCCAAGTATCACCAAACTGCAACCGAAATTTCGATATAGTATTTCTCAATTCAAAGATATCAGCGGTTTCATAGGTCTTGATTTCCGAAGAAAAAAAATGAAATCAGATAGGTATAGGGAAATATCACGAAAAGTTAGTGGGAAACTGTCGAAGATTCTAAAAATAATATTATATACAGGCTGTTCCATTTGAAAAATCAAAGTTGCTACTACTTTCTAATAGAAGAGGCAACACCGCATTACCGAAAATATTTCAGTTGGGTAGAGAATATCCGACTAAGCCCCCCATTAAATTTTCAAAGTGATCCGTTGCATGGTTCACCAGAAATGTCTAATATGCCATACACCGTGAATCACCCTATATATATATATATATATATATATATATATATAATATATATATATATATATATTATATATATATATATATATATATATATATATATACTATATATATATATATATATATATATATATATATATATATATATATATATTATATATATATATATATATATATATATATATATATACATACTATATATATATATATATATATATATATATATATATATATATATATTTAGTCATTAACAATAATTACACATTATTCATTCCTATATTTTCAGTCCTATCTGCTTATATTAGATAGTAAGGGAAATCACAGAAACCTTTCCTTCGGAATATATACACTAGGTTCATAATTATTTGATTTAGAGAGAAGTATACCTATGATTTTTTTTTAATTTGAAAAATCTAAAAATAAAACTACAATACTAATTGTGTGCTATTATCAGTAGTCCGATCTGCTGATATTAGATGGAAAGAGAAACCACAGAAACCATTACCCACTATAAAAAGGTACTTATAGAGAAAGTCATGAATTTCATAACGAAACGTTAACTATTTAGTAATATAGGTTTTCAAAATGAAATGGACGTTTATTGCTTTAAAAATACAAGTAAGTAACAGTATAACATATATGTGTATATATATATATATATATATATATATATATATACATTTATATATACATTTATATATATATATATATATATATATATAAATATATATATATATATATATATATATATATATATACATTTATGTATATATATATATATATATATATATATATATATATATATATATATATATATATATTTATGTATATATATATATATATAATTTCATTCGTAAATATCGAAAAGAAATTCTCATAAATATTCTTCTTAAGATAATTATCAAATCAAATAATAATTATTGGTATTGTCATAAAAAAAACATCTAGTTCTAAATCGAAATAATCAAGTTCTTCTCATGAATCTCTTCAAGAATAGTGGCAACAGTTTTTGATAAATGAAATTGCATGTAAAGTTCAGTAAGTTCAGAAATAGAATTCTGTTCGCAGTATCACTAAGTAACTAACTCTCCTCAATTAGGTCTGGCACTTAGTTTTATGAGCTAAGTTTTACTGCTTCGAACAAGTCTCAATTAACAGCCGTATCATGAAACGAATTTAATTACTGGAAATGTACCTACTTGCAGATGTAGTCTCCACCGATCTTCAATCGTTCATAAACCACGAATTCAATTCGATACTTGCTGTTTTTCGTTTTTCATAATTTCTCTTCTTAGTAGAAGAGTTCCTATAACAAATGTTTAACGGATAAAAATGAAAGAAGGAATATGTAGGAAAGTTGGGTACTTTGCGTAGAAGAGAATACTTCAATGGGCAACTGGCGCTTCCAAGAGCTGTCAAAATCAACGATTATGATATCTTGATAATAAAAATTCAGGCAGTTATGGAATAATATCAATAATAAATTGGGTAAAAATACTGTTCCAAATAAAACAATAGATTATATATATGAAAATAACAAAAAAATCGAAAACAAAACAGAAATTGCTAATACCATGAATGATTATCACTGCACAATTGGTGATTTGTTGAGTAGTCAAATAGTAAACAATGGAGTCAGTGATTTAAAACTGCCTGATCAAAATAGTGAGTCTATATTTTTATATCCAACGGATAGTATTGAAATTAAAAGAATCATAAATGAAATAAAAAAAAGATCACACGGAGTAGATAAGATGAGTGTTGCAGTGCTGCGGGTAATGAGTAGTCATATAGCTTTGCTCTTACAGCACATTTTCAACAGTTGTATTGAAAAAGGTATATGGCCAGTAGAGTTGAAGAAGGCTGAAGTGGTACCCATTTACAAGTCTGGAGATAAAACTAGTATCAAAAACTACAGACCAATTTCGCTCATCTCTAATATAGCTAAAATTTTTGAGAAAATAATATTTAACAGGCTTTTTGTGTTTATAAATAAATGTAATATAATATCTGATAAGCAATTTGGCTTTGTGAGAAATAGGGGAACCACTGAAGCCTTACATCATCTAACTAACATAAGATATAAGAAATTAGATAGGAGTAAACCAATAATTACAGCCTTTCTTGACCTGACAAAAGCCTTTGATACAGTAGATCATAAAATCCTGTTGAACAAATTAGAAAGATATGGAATAAGAGGCAATGCCTTAAAATTATTGACAAGCTATCTTTCTGGTAGGAAACAAAGAGTAAAGATCAATCAAGTTACAAGTAATTATAGAGACATAACTATCAGTGTTCCACAAGGAACAATTTTAGGTCCAATACTTTTCGTGCTCTACGTTAACGATTTGCCAGATGGTTCAATAGTATCCTATGCTGATGACACCGTCATCATCTCGAGTGATGACACGTGGAAGGAGGCGGGGGAGGGATTGATGAATGAATCTGTGGCTAATTGGCTTACTCACAATAATCTAACTTTAAATATCGATAAGTCTGTATATATAGCATATGGTAACTACTGTGATAGCGTGCCAGATAATTTGAATATTAATATGGATAATCATGTACTGAAAAGAATAAATCATCATAAATACTTTGGTATAATTTTCGATTTTAATATGAAATGGGATAAACATATTGATTATATTGTGAAAAAATCTAGATATCTAATATTTATCTTTGCCAAAATTAAAAATTTCATGAAAACTGACACTTTGATGATAATTTATTTTGCGTTTTTTCAGAGCTTAATGAGTTATGGAATAGTAGCCTGGGGGGGAGCGTACAACAATAACTTAAACTTTATTCAGAAAACTCAAAAAAAATAATAAAAATCATAAACAAGCATAATGTTCAGACGAAATTTAATCCTCTTACCCCGGTTCAACTGTTCCATTTAGAAGCTATAACATTACACTATAATGAATTAACAGATAAATACAAGAAAACTAAAAGCAATACTAGGAATAAGAGTATACAATTGCCAAAAATAAGTAAACGAGTAGGTACGAAAAATAGCTATTATGTTGCAATGCCTTAAAATGATAATCTTAAAGTATTAACTACTGATAAAGCCAATATAAAGAAGAAGTTAAAAAATGTCATAATGGAAAATTATTAGATGCAGAGCGTCTTGTGTTGGAAATCATTGGGAATTCACAGGGGGTTCACATTATATTTGATGTTTTATTTTACTTTGTTTTATATCTTGTTTTATTTTATTCATTGTTATGTTGGTGTAAAGTTTCTTTTTTATTTTTTGTATTAGTTTTGAGTTGGCCAGCCTATGTACAAGTGACTAAGTTCACTTCTGTAGGAATATTACATATAGGTAATGTTGTGCAGGTGACTAGTTCACCTCGAACTTCTTGTGATATTTTTTTTCTGGTTAAGAAATTCTAATTCTATTTCTTAATTCTAATTCTTTTATATTGTCGTAAAGAGCGTACAATATTATAGAGACAGAATCTTAAACTTATTCACTACTTACTCCGTTACCTGTTCTGTTTCTTATGTGTTTAACATTTGCAGTACCTATGAACGATAATAATGACTATATAAAATGGCGAATGCGTCAGAGTTGAATGTATGTTCAACGCAAATTATATATGTATTTTAGCTTTCCGTACTCCTCTATATAGCGCTGAACTAAACTAAATCTCAGTCTCCTTCGTGCTCGCAATATGCTTAGATAGGAATGAAAAGTTTTCTCTTGTTTTATTTATATAGATTCATAAAAATTCAAAAAAATTCAATAAATATTCTATTTATTACGATGTTAAGTACATATGTCTTCTATTTTCATTGTCCATCGAATAGAAAAAATATAAATAAATGGGATAATAATGATATTGAGAACTATAGGTCAATATCTTTCACCAGCTGTATCTGAAAGAAGTGAGGAGTGCATCTCTGGTCAGATAATACAATATTTCGAGAGCAATAATCTTTTGACGGAGCCCAACACGGTTTTAGGAGAGGAAATCGCACTACCTTGTGTATTTTTGATTTCGTGTCTTTTTTACCGACTGCGTTTGAGAATAGTTTTTACATTGTTACCATTTTTTGTGATCTTAGTAAGATATTTGATTGTGTGTCCTATTTGAGAGACTTAGGTCGTTCAGTTTTGATACAGTCAACCTTTTGCTTATAAAGTCCTATCTTGAAAACAGGACTACGGATTGGAAAGACGGTGTCGAGAAGTTTTAGCCTGAATGTCGGTATGCCACAGGGCTCAATATTAGGTCCCCTTCTATTTTTAGTATATATAAATAACTTGCAGTACTGCCGCCAGGTTCAGCCTCAACGCTAATTACACGTAATCAGCGACAATAAGAAGAAAATCTGTGATGGTGTGTGCAGCTCAATCGGGTGTCAGATATTGGTTTCATTCTGAATGAGCCTAAAACACATAGAATTGACTGTGAGTTGAGTTTGGAAAAACATTACAATCAGCTTGGGGTAAATTGTCAAAAAACATATACCTGCTGAGAAATCTGTCAAGTTGTGTTTTGGAGAATTGGATGGGGACTGTTTACTTTGCTCTGTCACTCAGTGCTGTCATATGCTATCATTGTGTGTTGTGGTTCGTGTGGAGCGACCAGAGCTGTGAGGATAGTGGCAAGGTTTGGGCTATAGAGGGCTACAAGTTTGCATTTAAACAATATAATATATCGACATTACCTTCAATTTTCTATGAGAACCTTCTCTATACCAAAGTGAGCGTCATTTGTTCAAGATTAGTAGTCATTACTATTTTTACAACACACGCAATGATAATTCATTTGTTACACGTTTCTTTACGATGAAAAAAAAATTTCAAAAATTAAATTTTCTAATAGGATTCCTGCAGAAATGCAGTTCAAATGAAGGATTAAGTGTTTGTTAATCAATTATATATTATATAATTGTTGTTCATTAAAAACAATGTTTTATCACGTGAATGAAGATTCAAATAATATATCGAAAAGATCAGTAAAAACTGTACGGAACTGTAGTATCGTATTTAACATATAGAGATTATATTTATATAAAACTTGAAAACTTCCAATATATCTCAGGTATTTTGATTTCCAGGATTTTGGAAGTTGAAGAATGGGATATTGATAGAAAATATGATTTAATAATGTGCCTTAATCTGATAGATCGTTGTGATACACCTAAGCAGCTCTTGAGAAGAATGAGAGAAGCACTTAAGCCAGGTGGATTAGTGTTTCTAGCTTTAGTTTTACCATTTTCTGCCTATGTGGAAGTCGGTAAGAACATTTGATAACGTTTTTTAATACATTTATATTACAGGTGGGTATATTAAAGTAGATTAGGTTGAATATTGATGACTTCGATATTTGGTGAAAAATAAGATTCATCATCATCAACTAAGGTAAGAGCACCAGTTGTCGACACGTTAAGAAAAAAAAATTAGTTATTCTGGCACAGATTCCAGTGTATTGAAGTTCATATTGAAACTACCATGCCTACCGAATGTTCATAGTTTAGGCTTCACGTCGAATCAGAAATTGGGATGATTTTCAACCAAATAAGAAAAAAATAGATTTTTTTGTAAATATCTGCAAATGTCCCTAAGCTCGACACTCTAAATTAAGGATGTTCCAGTTCTTGACACTGTAAATGCTCCAGTAGTCGACACATATAAATAACATCAGTTTTGATCATTGGAAATATACATAACAAGACAAATGTAAGTTGTGAAAGCAGGAAACAATAACAAAACATTCAACACATTGGTGAATTGAATATCTTATAGGTAAAATGAAATAGAAATATTTCAAGAATACAAATATAACAAAAACTTTCTTTAGTCATCTTTATAGTTCATTAATTGCTAAGCCATTGAGAAATCGGTAGCTGGCCCTTTCCCCAAGTGTAGTCAGTTCTGGAGTCTCGACTTTACTGATTATCTGATCGAATAAAATACATGATATCAAAACAGCTACAAATTCCAAAATATGTTTCCACGCGAAACAAATGTTCGAATAATATATAAATATATGAATGCAGACGCATTCCTTTTGCCACTCTTAAACTCTGATAATATAAAACTTCCTTGCTTCATCAAGTCTTCAAAGCTAATATTTTCAGAACGCACCTCTTCCCAGTCAGAACCATCTGATTCTCGGTATGAAATCCTGTCTGAATCCTAAGAAGACGACTCTGGTGGCAATGGTTGTTCTGTCTTTATCAACTTAAGTTTCTTCTGTTGTGTGCTAACTCTTTATTGGCATCTCTTGCTCTTTTCCTTTCTTCTTTACGCATTTCTTCTTCTTGTTCCTTACATTCTTTTCTTTTATAGTACTCTATCACAACAGGTAGAATTTCTCTCTTTCGTTTTTCCGCTGTGAAGAATGTTCTGGACACAGCAAACCTAGTTCGAAAGGCGATAACAAAAAAAGGAAATGTTATTTGCTCTGATCCGTATTGAATGAATAAACCATTACAGTTAAATTGGGCTCTTTTCACATAAATATTTTTTTTCGTCGACAACCGTGTCGACTATAGGAGATTACCACATCTGTACGATAACTAGATCCAATATTCGTCACCCCATGTCGACTATTGGAACGGAGTGTGATTTTTGGTGTGGATCACACTCCGTTCCAATAGTCGACATGGGGTGACGAATATTGGATCTAGTTATCGTACAGTAAAGTTACATATACATATCTGTATCAAATGAGCTGAACGTTCATACCACACTGAGTAATTATCTTATAAAAATGTTCCTTTTCTCGACACCCCTGTCTACTATAGGAACATAGCACTTTTCGTGTACCATTACTCGACACATGCCAAAAAATATGTCAAAAACTTAAAAAATCACAATATACTTACCTGGGCTACAGCTCCGAAGGTTCCTCAGTTAATAGAACACAATAAAAACATTTTTAGTCAAAAAATACCACTAAACAACACCACATCAAAATTAGCTTTTCTTAACCTACACCTAAACAAACACTGGTTATTGGCGGGAAAAGTCGAGGTTGCTGGAAAAACTTCAATTTTATTCTTGTATGTTAGTGAGTTTCCATGGCATAACTATGGCAATGTGCACAAAAAAGTCGGAGCTATCATTGGTTATTTCGGGAAGCCGATGTTTGCTATGGTTACGGTTATTTTTTCCAATAATTACAATGGGTGTCGACTACAGGTACAGTGTCGACAACTGGTGCGTTTACCTTATTGGTAATAATTTCCACAAATATTTGAATTATCATGCAGACGCACGTTTCCATGTACTAGTTCTTCTTCAGATGCTGGCTAAATGATGTTAAAATTCTATAGATACAGATGTTTATATACAATCTTCGAGCTAAGTGAGACGAAGAATAAGTCGAACTAAATCTCCTAATATTCGTATTTTAGTTGTTACCCTCGAACTCCTAAACGGCTCGACCGATTGAAATGATTTTTTGCACAATCATAGACAATGTTGATGAGAGGGACACACGCTATATAAAAAAAATTTCAGAATCAGATTTCTCAGAAACTGTTGATGATAATTACAAAATTTTGGCGAAAATAAAACATTCATGGAGGAATAATTACAGAAAAAAATTACAAGCTTAAAACAGTCCACGTACAAATCTAGTAGTGTAATTGAAACCTCATACAATAAACCCATTAAATTAATCACTCAGCACAACATTGCAAGAGCCTACTGGCTTACAGACCTAGTAATCATCTAGGAACAAATCTTAACGAATTCAGAACGGTCTACTTGAACTACATTCTTGAACAACTGCAATAATACTTGTGAGTTTCACCTGACCATTGAGAAAAGACCTTGAGTATTTGAATTTATTGATTTGTAAAGATTCTAGAAAATTTAATTTTGCATTATTATTCTTCATATTTAATATTTCAGTAAGTTCGAGCTAATTGAATCTTACTCATTAAATAGATGATTTGCATTATGAGATTTTTTTGATAATGAAACCAATGTCTATGTTCTGAAATTTTGATTTGAAAATTTCACTACTACTATAATTAGGTAATGTCCTGTGTATATAAAATTAATTGCAATAATTGTATAAAATTCTACATTGGTAGAACATTGGAAAATTTTCAAATTATAATTTCATAACAACGTTGATAATAAAGAAGCAGATTTCTACTATGAAAATCATTTCATACATGAGAACTATTCTTTTGGCTAACCTTGAAATTTTAACAAATCTATCTATTCGAATTCTCAGGTCTATTAGATCCCTAGATAATTGAGATTGTATACAAATATCTGTTATCAATATATATAGTAATATATATATATATATATATATATATATATATATATATATATATATATATATATATATATATATATTAATTTATATATATATATATATATATATATATATATATATATATATATATGTATAAATTTATGTATGTATGTATTAAGAATTTTTTGTTCCTTTTCTTGTTATACTTCATTTTGAGTAATTGTTATCCATAGAAATTATTGAAGGGACCTTTCTATTTCTAGGATCTAAAACCCATAAACCTCAAGAATTGCTTCCTATCATGGGTTCCACTTTCGAAGAACAAGTAGATAGTGTGGTATCAGACGTTCTAGAACCAAGTGGATTCATAGTACAATCGTGGAGCCGAGTACCATATCTTTGCGAAGGAGATTTAAGTCAGTCGTATTACTGGCTCGATGACGCTATTTTCATTTTAAAAGCAGTCGAAAACTCTCCTTGAAAATCTGTTACCTTTTGTCCCTTCAAAAAAAGTATAAAATTAAATTTGTATATAACAATTATTAATTTATTTCATTTGCCTGTGTTAAACGATGATTTCTATACTGAATCGAAAAGAATGGATTATTTACAATATTAAATCTTGCAGAATTTCAGTTGAATTATTAGTTAAATGAGGTGAGATGTACAGATTATAATCAAAATTATAAATCTAGTCATTGAAACCAAATGAGAATTACGTTGCAAATAAGACAAAATTTATCTTCTCAAAAATGTATTTAGTAGATTCAGCACGCATGTTTTTGGCATCTACTCACTGTCGCCCAAGGGCGTCGCCAGGGGGGGGGGGCAGGTAGGGGCAGTTGCCCCCCCTAGAGATTCATGTAGTCAAATGCAAAGAAATAAATATCCTAAGTCGGAGTTAAGACTAAATCCGACGCGAGCGTTTGCGGTTTCCATATTTTGTCGAATCATTCTCTACGTTGTTGGCTATCGTCTGTAAAAGTTGAAAAACCTATACTAAAAGTTGTTTGCTTTGATACCCATCAAAATTAGCCATTTTTAGTATAGATTTTTCAACTTTGAAGTTAGTTTGCTTTGCACCCTGGAGTTAGTTTGGATAGTGATTCAAAAATCTTCGTATGGTATATTGGCATTGGTAGGTTTGGATGGTGACCGATGCGCTGCGACCTTATTAGATCTATTGTGCCCCATCTTCTTCTGCTTCTCGATGTGTTCTCGTTTTACAGCAGCCCCTCAAGCCTCAATACCTTCAGGAATTTGAGGATTTTAAGGGGGTCTATTCGTGGTATTTCTTCTACAGTCAGCTGGTATGATCCCAGTGTGTTCAGTCTTTCATGGTGCACAGCATAGCACTCCATCAGTATATGGTGAGGTGTTTCTGGACGTTCCTTGCAGAATCTGCAGGTGCTGTCCCCCTCTAAACCTAGCTTCCTTAGGTGTTCTTTGAGTCTGCAATGCCCCGTAAGAAATCCTGTGATTGTCTTTAGACTAGTTTTGCTGAGGTTAATCAGTGTCTTCGATCTTGCTCGGTTGAACTTTCCGAGGAGATCTTTGGCCTGCCTCGGTCCTGGAAAGTCTTTGCCAGTTTGTTGCTCTCATTGCTTCTTCAGCTTTATTGAGTTCTTCTTGGAAGTGAGATTTTCCAAGTCCGCAGAAAGGCTCTGGCCCGATTAGTGGCGTTGACGCTCCGTTTCGTGCCAGGGTGTCTGCTTGTTCATTACCCTTCACTCCGACGTGCCCCAGCACCCAGAGGAGGATCACTTTGTTGTTCCTGCCCAGATCGTTTAGTTTGTCTAGGCATTCACAAACCATCTTTGAGTTGATGTTATAAGAGCTCAACGCTTTGATGGCTGCTTGGCTATCGGAGAGGATCGCAATTTCCTTGTTCCGGTATTTCCTATCGAGGTTGAACTGAATGCACCTTTCTATGGCGTGAATTTCCGCTTGAAAAATACTAAGGAACTGGCCCATGGGTTCTGAGTATTTGGTACGAGGCCCAACGACTCCTGCTCCAGTTCCTTCGGGAGTTTTAGACCCGTCCGTATGTATTCTTCTCCAGTGCTCGAATGGATTCTATGCTCCATTCCTTCTTGGTATTTAGTTCCGTTCGAAATGATTTCTCGAAACTAAATTTCCTGGTAATTTCGTCAGTTGGGAGGTCAGCAAGGTGTGCACTTCCGGTAAGGGTTGAGTCCCTTGTACCGTATGCAGCACCTTTGAGTCCAACTTTAGCCAACCTGAGGTTTGCTCCCCAAGCAGTTCTCCTCACCATGATGTGGAGAGGAGTGAGGTCCAGAACTACCTCTAGTGTTGCTGTTGGAGTCGATCTCATTGCTCCTGTTATACAAAGACATGCTAGTCTTTGCACTTTCTCCAAGGATTTCTTTGCTGTGGTGAGTTCGTTCTGCCATACCACACTACTGACTCCGTAGGAGGTGATCATGATAGGTCTCACTATCATATGGTGTACATCCATCGCAGTATTGATGGGTTACAGCCCCAACGTTTTTTTCCTGCGATGTTCCTGCACACCATCAGTGATGATTTTGCCTTGTTAACGATCTTTTCTACGTGCATGTTCCAGAGTAGTTTTGAGTCTAGGGTGAGCCCTAGATACTTCACAACTTGCTGCCATTCTAAGTCTGCTCCGTCGAGACGAATAGTCCTTAACTGCTGAAGCTTTGTTCTTCTAGTGAAGGGTACCACTGTGGTTTTTGATGCGTTAATTCTCAATCCCACCGAGAGGCACCACCTTCTGGTAGTCTCTAGTTCCCTTTCTATGAGGTAGCAGAGGGTTCCTTCGAATTTAACTTTGGCCATGATGACTATGTCGTCAGCATAGCCGAGGCAAGTGACTCCGTTCCCGGTCAGTGTTTCGAGTAATTCGTCCACTACAAGACTCCACATCAGAGGTCATAGTGCCCCTCCTTGTGGGCATCCCCTGTTTGTACTGATCGGAAAGGTGTTCTCGCCCACCTTCGTTTCGGCCGTTCATGTAGCCAGCATTTGGCACATCCATCTGGATGTGGTTCTGTCCACACCCTTGTTCATTAGGGCCCTTTTTATTGCTTCGTGAGAGGTGTTGTCGAATGCCCCCTCTATGTCTGAGAAGGCGCAAATGGCCATTTCTTTATACTCAAGTGATTTCTGGATGTTTTCGGTAAGCACATAAAGAGCAGTTTCCGTTGATCTGCCCGCCCTGTATGCATGCTGCCCGGGGTGCAATGGCACCCTCTCCAGTATCTTGGTTCTAATGTAGTTATCTACCATCTTCTCCAGTGTCTTCAGTAGGAAGAATGTGAGACAGATTGGTCTGAATGACTTCGGGAGGGTGGGGTCCTTCCTTCCTGCTTTGGGAATGAAGGTTACCCGTGCTCTCCTCCAGGTGCTCGGTATGTACCCGAGCGCCAGACTAAATCTGGCTGCCTTAATAATGAACGGCAGTAATTCCGTCTGCCCTTTTTGCAAAAGGGCCGGAAATATGCCGTCAATTCCCGGTGACTTGAATGGTTGGAAGGAGTTAATTGCCCATTTCAGCCTCTGGGGAGTGCATATGGTTTTTGCTACTTCCCAGTCTTCTCGTTTGGCCCTGCCGGGTTCTTCCCGTGATCTTCCGGGTTCAAATGGTATGCTACCTGGAAAGTGCGTCTCCAGTAGGATGAGAGCTCGTTGCTCTTCATCCTCTGTGTAGCTACCATTTTTTCTTCTGAGTGACATTGGTCCTTGCTCTCTGCCTCTTGCCATGGTTTTGTGTAATCTGGCTGCTGCGGGGCTTGATGTGATTGTCTCACAGAAGCTCCTTCTTTTGGCTTTCCTTATTTCTTTATTATATTCTGTCAGCCTTTCGGTGTATCCCTGCCAGTCTCCGTGCCGCTTTGCCTTGTTGAATAGCCGGCGGACTTCGGATCTTAGATTTGACAGGTAATTATTCCACCAAATGGTGCTACTGTGTGATTTTTTTTCTTTTATCGTGCAGCTGGATTCGTAAGCATCCATGATTGCCCCATTAACTTCCTCTAGGGTCTGCTTAAATTCGATATGACTGTTGCTGTCGAACTTGATGTGTTCTAGGTTACATTTTAGATTGGTGGTGTATTTTTCCCAATCTGTGTTTCTAGGATTCCTAGTGAAGGATGTTTGTGTTACAAGCCCTTCCACGTTGAACATAATGATTCTATGGTCGGAGAGAGATGGTTCATCTGTAACCCTCCAGTTCCTTACCATTCTACTAATGCTCGGGCTGCCGAGCGTTAAATCTAATACTTCTTGTCTAGCCCTAGTTACAAAGGTGGGGACACATCCCACATTAAGTACGTTAAGGTTAGCCGCGAGTATAAATTCTAGCAGTTGCTCACCTCTTTGATTGGTGCCCGTGCTGCCCCAGATGGTGTTGTGCGCGTTTGCATCGCAGCCTAGCAGGAGGGGTAGATTGCTCCTGCTACAGTAGTCGGATAGCCTCTGTACTTCCTCTGGTGGTGCTTGCCCGTCTCCAGCAAAGTATCCTGAGGCTATCACTATGTCGAGGGGTGAGTGCCCTGTGCGGATCTTGGCCCGAGCCGGCACTAGGTCCCTCGTCATAAATTCCGAAGGACAGATATAATTAATATCGTTTCTGATCAGAATGCAAGCTCTGGGGTTGTCACATCTGACATCCCAGATTAACTTACCTTCTCTGTTCGGCAGTCCTCTGATCTGCCTTCTGTTGACCCAAGGTTCTTGGATCAACACTACTCCCAAGTTTGCCCTGGAAAACACCCTCGATAAGGCGGCTGATGCACCCTTAGCGTGATGAGTGTTCACCTGGGCAACTTTTACTGGGGTAGCCATTGCTACTGGAGAGTTGGAGTGCTTGCCTCCTGATCGTCCTGCAGCATTTGTTCTTCTTCGCTCGATACCACCAGGCTTGCCTGGGGGTGGCAGATCTTTTTTCCTCCGGTTGTTTCTGGAGGGTTTCTTGGAGGAAGAACCTTTACCGGATTCTTGCTCCGAAGGTTTTCCTTCTCTTACTTGTTTTTCCCTCTCTGCTTCCCGAGGAGAGCTCGGAGTGCGAGAGGTGCCAGGACGCTCTTGAGCATCCTGGGTTGCGGTGACTTCCCGCGATTTTGGGTTTTCCTTCTTGTCCATGTAGTTCCCACGAAAAGCTAGGGAATTAAAAAGTCGACCACGCCGGAGCCCCGCACGGCGTGGCAAGGCTATTACTCGAGGAGGTCGCCCAGTATCCTCGAGGCTCCGTTAACGACGGTGCTCTCCCACCGCCATGCATCCATAGGCACGGTTCGCATAACACCTTAGATTGGAGGGTCGGTCAGCGCCACCTTATTGGTTATTCGGTGGTAACCTGCAGCGTGTCTGTGGATAGCACAGCCTGCACTGCAGGTCGTTCGGCTATCCGCCACCTGTCGACGCTCCCAGTAGCCACCCAGGCCCTGGGTTCGTATGGTATATAAAAGGGAATAGATTTTTCAGCAATCATTCTTCTAAAAAGAAAAAATCCTAGTGGAAGAAGCAGTGACAGCGATAAACAGGATGAAAAAGTTCGAAAGGAAAAAGAGAACATAATGGAAACAATATCGCATGATTCTAGGTCGGTTACCACAACGGGAGATACGTTAGTCTCAGGAACTCGTTCCGGAATATAGGAACAAATCCTTATGATGATTCCGAGGTGACCTGCCTATACCTTACTCATCCAAAGATCTGGACTTGGATCCCGATTCCTCAATAGATGACTGCAATGAAAATGACAATCGATTTATTGGACGAGCATCGTTGTTATCAACCGAAAAGAAGAAGGAATTAATGGATAACTGTTGGTCCCCTTCTGCACATACAATTTTGCGGAAGACGCCAAACATTTAAAGAAAAAATTTAATTATTCCTGGTTGGAAATGTACTACCCATGGTTGGCTTATTCCAGGCGCCAAAAAGGATCCTTTTGTAAATATTGTACGTTGTTTCAGCCAACTTCGAGCACTTTAGAGGCATTTTGTAAGTTCAAAGATGTTCACTAGCAGTTCTCGGAAGTGTTCCTGTAGATGTGCAACTCAACAAATACTCTCAGGGTATTATTAAAGAACACCGAAAAACTATAACATCTATCATTTCCTGCATTACATTTTGCGGGTCGCATGATTCTGCTCTGAGAGGTAAACATTATAGCGAAGGTATTCTCGAGGACTTATACAAGCTGCGAATTGATGCGGGAGATTTGGTTTTGAAGAAACACATTGAGCACAGGAAAAATAATGCAAGCTATCGATCGGTTGATATTCAAAAAGAACTTATCGGCATTTGTGGAGAGGTCATCAGGGCAGATATTAAGAAGAAAGTAAAAGCAACTGAAGCATATAGTGTGTTAGCGGTCAAAACAGCTGACATTTCTGGCACTGAACAATTATCGATAGGTCTGCGATATTTTGATGAGGAAACCAACGAAGTCCAAGAAATGTTTGTCGGATTTGTTGAGCTGAAAGGTCTGGATGCGAAATCTATTGCATATAGCACCGATGAGTTTCTGACAAAAGAAGACCCTAATCCAAATGAATGCGTCAGTTTTGGATTTGACGGTTGTTCGACAATGTCCGGAAAAGACTGCGGGGTATAAGCAATTCTACGCAAAAAATACACGAAAGCTTTGTTCTTTCATTCGAAATGCCATGGGAACCACGAAAGATATAAGATTTTTTCGGGAATCAGTATTGAGAAGAAAGTTGATTTAACCGTTATTGATGTCCTAAAAGAGGCAAAAACCTTCTTTCCTGAAACAGGAAAAGCGTTGATAATTTTGATCGCTCTGCCGTGCACAACGTGTACCTACGGTAGAGCGATCGTTTAGCAGGAGACTGAAAACCTGGTTAAGAAGCACTATGGGGGAATATCGCCTCAATGATCTGGCCATGATGAGTGTGCACAGAAAACATATTAGAAAAACAAGATTTTCATAATGGAGTGTTTCATAAAGAAGTGTTCGAAAAGTTTACAAAAAAAACACGAAGATTGTGTTTTAATTAACTTAATAAAAAAAAAGATCTCTCTCGACTACTTTATTTTTGAAATCTTCTAGCTGTCAATGGACAATTTGATTGCCTCCAAATTATGTTAATTACTATTATTATTTTATCCTATATTTTGTCCCAAATTCTTTCTGTTCTATATTCATACTCTTCCCTTACTGCATATATCAGCTGCCCCCCCTGAACCATCGGCTGGTAACGCCCTTGCTGTCGCCCAAAATCCCTCAATATGGTTAAGTACTGGTAATTTTGATTATTCCTCCCAGTTCTAAAATAGAAGTAATTTAGATGATAGTCGGTTAATGTGTTTTCTATAAGTGCTTACCTGACTCAAATTGTTTGAAATTGACAAATTTTAGATAATCTGTTGAACTCTGGAAATTAACCATCGGTTCTCCTTGGAATATTGTCTTACAACAATTTATGTGAATATGTCCACAGAAGGTCGTATAACTTGGTATAATAACACTACAAATTAGGATGAGTTACATAGTTTTTATCAATTCCTACTCGTGAAACATTGAATACCAAACATAAAAGAGAGTGAGATTGCTTACAAAAGATATAAAATCTAGATCCCGATTTATAGTAGAAATACTTATTCATCTCAATCACCTATTGGTTTTCTCACAATTCAGGATAGAGCTCAAGAAAAATTTCCCACATCGTTCTCGATTATTTTTTGATAGCTAAATTGTTAATTCAACATAATAAACTACAACAGTTAGGAATCGACTTCAACTACAATTTAAAGTGATACGAAGACCATTGACAAGTCATCTGCACAAAAACTTAGTTATGTTTTTCGTGCCAAAAATCTTTTTACGAAAAAGCAGCTATTGCTGTTTTTTATGCCAGAATTGAAATACGGTTATCGTGCTTGAAGCTCTGTACCCATCTACTCCTTATTGTACCTTCTTGACTCAATTCAAAAAATAGCAGTAACACTAATAGACGACCCCTTATTAAACGATCAACTTCATTAACTCGAACACCGGAGGAAAGTTGTCGACTTATGTCTCTTACACATGATATCACAGCAAGTGTTCTGCAGCCATTGTCTCAATTATTCCACCAGCACCACAATTCACTCATCACACAAGGTATGCAGATAATACATATCAATTTGCTGTACAACCAGGACATGAATCAATCAGAAAACATTATTTCTGAGCCAAACTTTCTTCAAAAGTATTTTTGATTTGCTTCAACTTGAATCGGTTCGAATCCAACATAAATCGTATTTATTGCATCATCTCGGGGCTTCGAAAAAGGTTATAAGCTTTCGCTTTTCATGAGAGTTGCTCAGAAAATAAACAAAAGAGGGTTTAATATAAAACACATGTTTTCAAATTAAAATAGCGTGTTTTTTTTAGTGGGTCAGAAAGTAAGATAGTAGGTATGGGGTTAAGTATGATAATTTATTCTCCACGGCTTTACTTGATCATACGCATTATTTTGTCGAACTTACCCGTGACAACATAAATTTGACTTAATTCGTTATTTTAACATAATGCTTCATTTCCTACTTCAAACATGGATACTTCTCGACTTGAAATACTACCGTACTTCCATCTATTGATAATAGGCAATTTTGGGTATAGTTCTAGTATCGTGAAAGAGGTTGAATTAACATATTTTTAATGCTTATTTGCGATTTTTAATGATGATTTTTTTTATTTTTGAAATTGGAGGAAGTCTCCTCATAGAGCGGGGGAGGATACTTTACACCACTGCTGTAAATTCATTCAAAGTCGTAATTAAAGTGCATCTGTGGCAAAGTAGGAACACTGTGGAATTGACATTGCATCACATTATATTCGAAATTGAAGAACTTGATAGTACACCAGATTTTTAGTTGATTTTATTTTGAAAATAGTGGAACGTATGTTGCGCCATACATTTTTACACATGCAAAAAACCGTGAGCTTCTGAGCTTATGCCACCTGCACTGAAAGCTCATGATTAATACAGTGAGATTCGTGTTTCCACTCAGAAACGATGGTATATAGTAGAAACTCCATACACATATGAGCAGGTGGTTATCTATTAGCTAGTTTGGAGTCTGGGCTCACTATATCTTTATTCATCGGCGATGAAAAGTAACCCCTGTAGGAGCAAAGTTGCCCCTAGTTACGGTATACTTACATACTTCAAGCAAATTGCTCTTGAATTCTTCGCGTGTTTTTTGAACTTACATCCATATCTTGGAGTAGAAACACAAAAAATTGAATTATCATGTCGCAACTAACATGTTCTTTTTCCTATACTAGCAAAAATATAATATAATGTAACTGAGATTGAATTCTCGCACATCAGTTGGTGAAACATCATAAAGAATAAAGTATAAACTTTAAAATAAAAACACTTGGCTTATGTTTCACAATATGAAAAAAATATTTAGATACTGTATTTAGCAGTAACGAAAAGTCGACATGTTTCGAGTTATGATAATGAGTTCATAACTCGAAACATGTCGACTTTTCGTTACTGCTAAATACAGTATCTAAATATTTTTTTTATATTGTGAAACATAAGCCAAGTGTTTTTATTTTAAAGTTTATACTTTATTCATAATATAATGTAATATAACAGTGAAGATTAATAAATATTTGAATCAATCTACTTTCTTTCAGCTTATCCAATTTTATGTTTATTCTGTCAATCAAGATTGTTTTGTATTGCTTTCCCTTTATGTGTACTTCTCTACAATATTGGTTGGTTTACTAGTGAGTAAATTAATACTAACTGTGGAAATGAGCATAAAACTTTCACTTTCTGGTTTGAATCGATTTGGCAATGTTCCATGTGATCACTGTAAAATAAAATGAATTAAACATATATTTGAATAATAACTGATAGGCTTACCTACTAAAAAGTTACCTATATAGCTGATTATTAAATGCAATTTGGAATTTGAAAAACATCAAGTTATCACAGTTTAAATGTTAAAACTTAGTATTTCCTGAATAAAATGAATGATAATTGAAATTAATAAAACTCTATCACCCTATAGATTATCAAAAAAGTTCAATCTGTTATCAGATAAAGCTTTGAAGAATGGAAATTAAAAAATATTCCAATAGAACCATAATCAAACATTTTCATCAATATCCAAAAGTATAGAATAGAATACATATTTATTCACTATCAATAATTACATAGTAAGTCAACGCAATCAATCCCAACTCAATCTAAATATTAGAGTGTAAAATCCCATCAACATTACAAACAAGAATATTTAAATACACATAAAAATCACAAGCATATTTAAATAGACGTAGAAATCATTGAAGATTCATCCAATTTTGACCGGCGCTCAAAAGTCATTTGACATAAATTCCTCAACGCTATAGAAACAGCCCAATAAAATTTTCTTTAGCGTTCCCTTGAACTTTGCATTGTTCAGATTCTTGTAGTTGAAAGGTAGCTTATTATATAATTTAATGGCTAAATAATTAAAATAATTTTGTGTTTCTTCCAAGCGATGTTTGGGAAGGATATAATTGTCACGTTTCCTTGTATGAATTTGAAGAAATTTATCCTTGTGTTTGAGAAAATAGGTGAGACACTGGAGAATGAAACAACACGGCAAGGTCAACATCCCTAGCGCCCTGAAAAGTTCTCTACCCATGAACACTGTAATTAATAATTCCATATATGAATAAATTGAATGCACCAGAATACATCACAGTGTAGTTGCAGGTTACCAACATAAGTTTAGATGTGATTTCTTCAATCACCAATTGTTGATAAATAGCTACATAATGATATGGATTTGCACAAATCAACAATACATTATCTGAACAAATCAGTGTCTTAATAGCTAGTCCAGTGTTTCCCAATTAGTGGTACGCGTACCCCCAGGGGTACGTGAAGTTGCATCAAGGGGTACGCGCGGTTATCAGTAAAAACAAGAACAATTTCCAAAATATTATTTTACAACGATCATCATCGTAAAAGCACGGAGCACCGAGCTCTAGAATTTTTGCAGCTATTTGCAAAGAGCTTGGCAGTGAACACGAGACCCTGTTGTTACATACTGAAGTGCGTTGGCTGTCCAAAGGAAGAGTTGTTTCGAGAATGTTTGAAGTAAGACATGAAATTGAGTTATTTTTAATCGAGCAGGGACACGATGAGTACAAACAGATGCTGACTGACTCTTTGTGGGTGCAAAAATTGGCTTACTTGTCAGATATCTTCACAAAATTTAAATGAGTTGAATTTGGGACTACAAGGCCGTGATACAACCATATTGACTATGTAGGGGAAAGTTGAGTCCACTATACAAAAATTATTCCTCTGGACATCTTTGATTGACAAGTGTAAATATGACCAGTTTCCAAATCTTAAACTTTTTTCGGATACAACTTCATCGACAGTAAATGAAGATTTAAAATCAAACATAAAATGCCACATGCAAAATCTGTCGGCGGCTTTACGCAGTTACTTCCCAGAAATATCGCCGCAATGGAACTGGGTAAACAATCCTTTCGCGAACCATTCCGTTGACCACCTACCGATCTCTGATCAAGAGCAATTAATAGACATCTCATGCAACAGCAGACTCAAAAGTTGTTTTGTAGAGCAATCACTGGGTGACTTTTGGGCTAATTTAAAAGATATTTATCATATCAGCGAATCAGCAATAAAATATTTACTGCCATTTTGCATGACCTACCTCTGTGAAAGCGGATTTTCGGTCATGACGAACTTAAAAACTAAACACCGTCACAGACTTCAACTTGAAGACGATTGAAGACTGAAGCTGACTGAAGGACAACCAGTTTTGTAAGAGCTGTGCAAAGAAAAACGTGCACATTTGTCACATTAGCGTCTTCGCCGATACATCATACCTATAATAATTCTGATTTCCACTATTGTACTGTAATTTGAAGATCATAAATGTTATTTAAACTGACTTATTTTTTTTATTTATCACTACTACAATAAGGGGTACGCAGGTTTGAGGTATTTTTTGAAGTGGTACGCAGCATAAACTAATTGGGAATCACTGAGCTAGTCTAATCTAATACATTATCAACAATTGTCTTGAGTATGGAATCTTTCCTAGAAAACTGAAGGAAGCAATAGTTAAACCTATTTTTAAGAAAGGTGATCCGAATGAGTATCAGAACTACAGGCCAATAAGCCTCTTACCGGCATTTTCTAAGATATTTGAAATGGTAATTTGCAAACAACTATGCTATCTCATAATCAGCTGCAAAATTTACTCTGACAATCAACACGGGTACATCAAAGGTTGATCGACTGATACGGCCATTTATGAATTCATAACAAAAATATAACAGGCCTTAGAAGACCCTGAAATGATCATAGGTCTCTTCTTATACCTATCAAAAGCCTTTGATAGCCTGAGACATGACTACGTCCTGGTAAAAATGGAACAAATAGGTATCCGAAGAACGACATTAAAACTCATATTTAGAAGAAAGAACACATGTAAACAATGGTATAAATGAATGCTTATCGGAACCTAACCCTATAAAATTATACTAGTGCCAATCATCTTCACCCTTTTCATAAATGACCTAAGGTGAGTTGGGGTAAGAGTTTAGTAAAATTATGCAAGTTCAGTTATATGTACTCGTGAAAATTCAACCAAAGAAAATAATTGAATTTCCGGACATCAGTACCTTACTTGTGGTCTTCCTAATATGCCGTAGTAGCAAGATCATTGAAATGTTGAAACTTTTCATTTTGTTCAATTTTTTTTAAAACAAGGCATGTACTACACACTTGCCTCATTAAGTGGGGTAAGTGTGTTGTCAAGATATATTTTGCATATTTATGCGTTTAAAGAAGCCAGGGGCATGTGTGTAAGTCTGAAAAGAGCGATATTTCATATGCTATAAAAAAATTTAAAAAAGGAAAATCTATCTAGGAGTTGAAAAACTTTTTATTCAAAAATAATGAGAAAGTAAGAAGTTACAATTGCTAAATTAATCAATGATTCACATTTATGCAAAAATAGAAAAGTTACATTAAGGTTAGATGATACTTATATTATATATTATAATTTTATTGAATGTTATAAGCTGAAAAATTTAGTTCAAATGGTGTAAGACCTCGTTTAGTAAAGGTGGGTTTAGGAAGAGTTAATGTTATATCCTCTCTGGCAATGAAAGCAATTCATCCGGGCATTTCCATGCAAAAGTTGAACAGGTTAATGGATCTAAGGGAAGGTACTTTCTCGGTAAATTTTATTTCTAATTCCTCTTCTCCTTTCTTTGCCGAAATAACTTGACCAACATAGCATTTCTTTGATTTTTTTCCTGATAAAGCCACTAACACCCAGTCATCTTCTCTATATTTGTCACAGGTTTATCCATTTTCGTCATGCATGCATCAAGTTCTTCTATCTCTCTGATCTCCTCTTTTATATCGTCGTCACTGTCATCAAATACAATATTTTCATTTGAGCTTTTTCCATTTTTCTGATGATTTTCCTCCTCTTCAAAATTTTTACTTTTGTTCCCTTCCATGAGACTTTGAACTGTATCACTTGTTATGACCTCCGCACCTTTAGCCACCCTTCGTTTTTTTACCTTATCAGTAGGATTTGATTGCTTAACCGTCGCCAACAGTAATTCTTGGAAGTCTACAGGTTTTTCTACTTGGTTTTCTACGTTTACGCCAGAGGGACCTGGCTGTGGAGAGTGACTTTGGTGGTTATTTAAGTCCATTATTATTATTTAAACGCATTATTGTTCCATTTATTTGCCAGGGGGCAAATGTGTAGTTTACTACACACTTGCCCGTAGTATTTACTACACACTTGCACACACATAAAGTTCCTGCGGGGCAACTCGTTTAGTAATTAAAATTTTCAGGTTAAATAAAAAATACAAAAATATTATACAAAACTAAGAAATTACTTACTTTCTTGATTTGCTATCCCGATTTATTTGATAAAATCACTCTGCTGTTGAGGATGGCGGCTGATTAAAAATTATCAACCAAATTATGTTCAATGCCCACACTAACATGTATTTTCTTTAATTACCACTGCTTGTTTAAAAATTATTCGAATTCTAGAATTCTGCATTACATCATGTCATAACATGTAGTTGTGCACCCTGCTCATAGATGAAGCCACAATAAACCACCGAATATAATTTATGACGCCTCTACACACTTACCCCGAATACACACTTACCCCACCTTACCTTACATTCTAGCCTAGATGAAAACGAAAAAACTAAAATTCTTAATTATGCGACGACCTTATTGAAAGCAAATACTTTTCCTGAAATTACCATAATGACAGAAGCAGTACTGAGCAGGACAGAACATTGGTTTACCAAAAACAAATTAAGCATGAATGTTGACAAGACTAGTGATGGGAAAAGCGGTTCCACACTTGTAACGCTCCAGTAGCGCTCGCTCCACAAAAATACCGCTCCAAAATAACGTTATTTCGGAGCGAGATTTATCGTCTATCGCAACTGCCACTGTCGCATCGACAATTGATAGCCGTTCGTAGTTATTTCACAAGCTGAAAAAAAACGGGGTTTGACGCGTCAATGTTGTTAGAAATTAAAGCGAAATTCCTTGTTTTATATTTTATTCTTTAGAACATACTTATACTACTACAACTACAATCATCAATCTTCACATGACGCCATTATATTCTTAGACTAACTTATATAACATAGAGAAATGTTGTCCATACCAAACTTGGTGGTTTGTGGCATAAAGCCTTGTTCACGCTATGACAACAATTAAGTGCCATGAACACTGTTAATATTAAGCACCCTCCCTCAAACCTTCCAATTCAGCATTTTTGACAAAATTATCAAAATTTTACATAACATAACGGTTTCGTAAACACATCTGCTAACTGCTCATTAGTACATATATATTCAAGCTTCACAAAGCCCTTAGTTAAACATCTAATACAAAATGAAATTTATATAATGTGTTTACAGCGTTTTTATTTTCGAATTACTCAACAATTTGATTTGTGCTTTGGTTGTCCCGTACAAAGTGTATGACACTGTGCATTGAACACTTAAATCATTTTAAAACATTTTTTAATGTGCAATTAATTCACACATTGCATGACATATTGCTATAAACTCTGACTCAGTTGTTGAAAGGAGCAACTATTGATTGTTTCTTTGAACTCCAACTAATTAAGTTTCCAAAATAGCTTAAAACAATAACCACTAATTGATTTTCGGTCATTTCTTATCATTTGCCCAATCTGCGTCGGAATAACCAATTAGTTCTTCTTGCATTGGACTGAGAAAAATGTAATTTTAAAATTTATTGTTGACTTGAGATATTTCAATACCCTTAAGAGATATGTGAAGTGTTTCGTCTGTAGCACAATGCAACTGAAATCTACTAAAATAGCCTACACTATAACATATATCTGGCCTTGATCATATCATTGATATACATTAAACTGCCTAAAAGTTCTTTATAAGGTAATTTTGTTTTTTAATGAATCATTTTTATTCCTTTCAAGATTAAGATTTTTTTCAAATAGGTGTCTTAAAATTTTTACAATTTTCAACATTGTATTTCTTAATTAAATTTGATAGCTGGTATCTGATCAATTGATATAAGGTTTTCTTCTGGTGTCTAAAAGTTATATTTAGACCCAAGAAACTGGATATATTTTCAAAAGTTTTCATTTTAAATGTTTCACACAAACTGGATTTGAAACCCTCTCAAAAAAGAAATGTCATCTACACAGGCTAATAGAATATCATCATACATATAAAAGCAGATAACATCTTAAATTATCTTTATGGTAAGTATATAAACAATAATCTGACGTTTGAACGATTAAAATTTGATTTTAGGGCATAAACTCATTGAATTTTCATTCCAGACCTCTTTGGGGCCTGTTTAAGACCCCTATATTTGATTCGATTTTTCAATAAACATACTTTGTTTCATTAATTCATTTATTTCTATACCTTCACGGTATTGTCATGTAAACCTACTTCATTCAAGGAGCCATTTAAAAAGGCATTCTGCTAACGGTGTCTAATTGTTCTTCTATTGCAAATGCTACTTTCAAAACAACTGATAACTAAAAGTCTTCACAGGGACAGTTTTGCACTGGAGCACTGTAACAATGATAAATCGTGTATGTTTTTGCCGAAACCTCTAGCTACTAACCTCGCTTTGTAAATGGGTTCCGCATTTCCTTTAGTCCTGAAAACCCATTTATTATTATTATTTTTCTTGTTAACTGGTTTATCGACATATTCCCAATGTGTTATTTCTTTTGCAAAAGCATGCTAATTCCTCTTTTATTGCGTTTTCCCACATTTCCATTCAGAGCTGGCTGTCGCTTTCTGAATAGGAATTTGGCGAATTACTTAATTCAGTTAATAAGGCTAAAACAACTTACATCAATATCAAAATCTTCAAATCTGGTTGGCAATTTTATGTTTCTTTTTGTCTTCTGGTATTTACTACATTTCCTTCCGGTCGACATATTTTTTTGAAAATATTATCGTCGGCTCGACTATTTTCAAAATTTTCTGTTTCATTGTCCGAGTCAAATTTCTGTATCGAAAATCTACCTCCATCACCTTTCTTGCCACGATCTCAACTTCATCAAAAATTCTAATTTCATTAAAGATGACATCTTCTAGAGTTGAATAAGTTTTTATATTTTCTAAATCCCCAACAGCCGCTGTCACCCGTTTCTGTATAGCCCACAAATCTACATTTTTTTCCTTTATTGTCCTGAAATTTTACCTCAAAACATCAAGGATTCTAGAATAACAAATGCACCCAAAAATTCGCATATTCATTACATTTGGCCTTTTTCCTATCCACAACTCATAACGTTTTTTATTTTCATCTAAACAAGATTGAGTTCTATTGATTATATAATTGGCTGTTAATACAGCTTCTTCCCCAAAAGACTTCTCCATTTTTGCTTGCAATACCATTGACCTTGCTTTATTTAACAGAGTTTGATTAATTCTCTCGGCTACCCCATTAACTTGTGGTGAATAAGGAGGAGTGTATAATATCTGAATTCCTGCTTCAGAACAAAAATCCTGCCATGACTTTGAAACCCAATATTCTCCTCCATTATCACATTTTATTTTCAATAATTTACTACCTAGTAAGCTTCAACCTTAGCCTTATAATAATTCAAACAACTCAATGCTTCATTTTTATTTTTAATGACATATACAACTGAGAACCTTGAAAAATCATCTATAAATGTGATGATAACTTTATTTCCGCTATTTGACTCAGGAGTTAAAGGTCCACAGATGTCTGTATGAACAATTTCTAAAACTCTACTCGACCTGGACTTTCCTTGAATGATAAGGCAAAACATTTTTGTTTTGTTAAAACACAAACTTCACATAATTCATGTTTAGACCTTGCGTTTAAATTCATACCATGAACCAAGTTTAATTATTCATATTTGAAAGAGTTGCATAGTTAAGATGACCAAATCGTTTGTGCCCATATTTCTGCATCTTGGTTAAAAGCTAGATTTGCACTTCTACCGTGATTACAATCTTGGTACAAATAAACTTTATATAGATTACCTGATCTCTGACCTTCAAGATATACAACTTTATTTCTTTTGACTTTGATGGAGCTATTGAAGCAAACAACTTTAAATCCTGCTTTCCAAACAGTTGAAATCGATATTAAATTAACTCTTAATTTTGGAACACATAATACATCTTTGAGAACAATAGTTTAAAAAATTTCTCCCACCCTGCTTAGGACTCTAACATCACCTACACATGTTGCTTCCATTGTCTTCCCTTCCTCAGCTAAATGTATTATCTTTGGCTTCGGGAATGCCTCTTGTTATGCATCACACCTTCATCGTTTATGTAATGATGAGTAGCACCAGAATCTGCATACCATTCCATTCGTGTGGATGCTTTTTGAACTGGTAGCACAGAAGGCAATCGGTTCTTGGTCCCATTTCGAACCATCTTCAGTAGATACTTTCTCGCTGTCTTTCGCTGCATAATTAGCTTGTCGTTCCTTGTTGACCCTGCACTGGGAAGCTTTGTGGCCTAATTTATTGCATTTGTGGCATTTGATTCCACATACACTCTTAACATGTCCTGCTTTACCGCATTTTTGAAACATTTGATATTCTGTCTTTGCTAAGAAGGAGGATGTTGCATTTATTTGTTTCAATTATTTACTGTATTTGAATTCTAGCAGTCGACTTTTTACAATTCCATTTTCAGATTGTCTTCTGTATAGTTTTCTTATAGCTGTTACTACGCTTTTCATATTCTGAAGGGCATTGACAAAAGAAGAAAACATGCCATTTCACAGTTCAAATCAAAATTACTTCCAAGATTTTTCAATCTAAATATTTATCTGAATCTTTCGCAAAATGATCTTTTGGTAGATCTGATGCACATCATACTTTAGTTCATTAGTTCTTCAAGCAGATAAAATGTGAACACATACCCTATCTTCGGAAGATGCTTTCTAACTTCGCTATCATTTCTACAGCATTTTCCGATTCCTTAACATATTCCAGATGAGAGTCTGCCACACTCTGTATAATGACCATAAACAGCTTTATTGTTCGTTTTCTTCCAGCGAATCAGTTCTTTTATCCTCAGGAACATATTCATCGCTTCTTCAACCTCCATGGCTTTCAATACTGCCCCAGTCGAAATTTCCAATTGTCAAACGCTTCCCAGCAAACGGAATTATTCCATATTTATTTTCCACCTTTTTCTCCATTTCTACAAACTTTTATAGCTTGCCTTTTTGTCCTCCACGTTTCCACGTGCGTCGTCGTTATGCTTCAATCTTTGTGCTATATTCAACTCCTCCAACTCGCTTTATGAATTTCGCCTTTCTGGCCCATAACCTTTGTTAGAAATTAAAGCGAAATTCCTTGTTTTATATTTTATTCTTTAGACATACTTATAACTACTACATACTACAATCTCAAATCTTCACATGACGCCATTATATTCTTAGACTAACTTATAACATAGAGAAATGTTGCCATACCAAACTTGGTGGTTTGTGGCATAAAGCCTTGTGCACACTAGGAAAACAATTAAGTTCCATGAACACTGTTAATATTAACAAATGTCATCGTTTTCCCTGATTCTGTGCCCTCTCACCTTCTTTTGGAAAAGTTTTGATAAAAAAAAAGCCAGCTTACCAGCCTTCAAGGACAGCACAATCGTCGACTATTATCGAGGATCAAATATACATCGAAGAAATTCAAGAGAAGAGGATCCTATGAATTGGTGGAAAAATAATTTCCACAATTATTATCCTGAACTGAGCAATCTCGTCAGAGAGAAATGTGTTACAGTGGCAACAGCCATTCCGTCTGAAAGAATTTTTTCCGAATCTGGACAAATTCTATCAGACAGGAGAAATAGGCTTCAGTCTGGGAAAGTCAAGAGTTTGTTGTTCTCAACACTAATACAGGAAGCTAATGATAGATGGGAAATTTCCATATAGAATATGTTTTTATTTATTAAAATGTAGTTTTTATTTTCACCAAACCAAAGGATTCATGAGGTACTTGAATTTATTTTATTTTTTACTCATTTTCTTGTATAGTTTATTTATTCACATCTTTAGTTTTCTGTAGGTACCTTGTATACATATATATATATATATATATATATAAGCTCATTTGGTTAGAGCTCCAGGCTCATATATATATATATATATATATATATATATATATATTATATATAATATAATATATATATATATTTATATATATATATATATATATATATATATATATATATATATATATATTATTATATATAATATAATATATATATATATATATATATAATATAATATATATATATATATATATATATATATATATATATATATATATATATATATATATATATATAATACATATTCGTATGTTTTGTACCTGATTTATTTATTGAATATGATAAAACTTTATTTGCTTGATTAGACAACCATCCGTTGACATCTCCATTAACTGATCATTACATACATCTTCTGGAAATACTTCAGATTTCCCGCTAACTAAATACAATCCATGATAACCTCAAATTCTGTGATTCATAGAACAAAGTAATAGTAATTTTTTGTTTAATGCTGACAGTGACTCCCAACCAATTTTCAGTCTCAGCGCGCGCATCGACGGTATTTTGGAGTGGGTTATTTGGCTAATCGGTAACGCGACGGAGCGTTATCAAAAAATACCGCTCCAAAATAACGTTACACGAATAACGACCCATCACTAGACAAGACAAGCATCATCCGTTTTAAAACTAATCATGCAGGCTATAATACTCCAGAATATCTTAAGATGTCAAACGCTAAGATACAATTCAATAAAACCACAATATTCCTGGGACTGCAGATAAATGAAAATCTGAGCTGAACAGAACATATTCAAGAATTATCAAAAAAACTTTCAACAACTTGTCACCTTTTAAGAGTAATAAATCAATATCTAGACACGAAATCCTTAAAAATAATTTACCAAACAACTTTTGAATCGAAATTAAGGTATGGAATTCTATTTTATGGAGCAAGCTCAAGTATAAAAAATATTTTCAAAATACAAAAAGAGCACTACGAATCATTTCTGGCATGAAATCAATGGATTCTTGCAGAAGTAAGTTCAAACAAAATGGCCTATTAACATCGACTGCAATCCATATACAAGAGAGCCTACTTTTTATTTTCAAAAACAAATATTATTATACAGAAAACAGAAGTCAGCACTACAATACAAGAACATCACAATGCTTACAATAACGGAAAAAAGCACAATACCATTCGATAAGATATTTCAACCATTGCCCAATAGAAATCCAAACAGAAAACAACATTAAAATATACAAAAAAAATCTATCAAATGCTACTGGATATGGAACCATATAATCCAGGAATTTTTGAAGTATTAGAGCCCTTTCAGACTTGGATACTGTATCCGAGATACGCGTATCCCAGATACAGAAAATACATACGTTTATATGTACGTTTTCACACTGCATGCAGCACAGTATACCGTATCGCGATACTAAATTTCTGAATCTCGCTCATTCAGCCGCCGCCGACGGTATCCGAATCCGGGATACCGAATTATCATTGTGGCTTATGGACCTGTTCAGACTTGCATACTTTTGCGATTCAAAAAGCACAATAGCATAGGTGTACAATATTTTCATTATTTATTAGTAGAAGTGAAGTGGAATAGAACGGTTTTCGTATCCTTCTTGATGATTTCATTTTTCAAAATATTATGAAGTTCTTCAAAAGATTCTATGAACATTCGATAATTATTAAAAAACTTTGTTCGATCGTGTAGTAATTCTTGGTGAAGAAGGTTATAAATTCCTTTGGTTTCCCTTAATAATATTAATAATAGGATGAACCCACATAGTTCGTCTCCTTTTAATTTTTTCCTTTTTGTTTATAATATACCACAGCATAGCGCACTCTTCAATGTCCATTTCATAAAAAGCACCGTAGAGCACTGATATTGTACTGATAAAATTTATTTACAAAACTATATGCTAACAAAAGTATCTTGACTGGATCTGGCCTAAATTCTGTATCTCGCATACAGTATCTCAGATACAGTATCCTAGTCTGAAAGGGCCCTAACTTTCCTGGATAAACATTTATTTTTATTTTTTTCTTTTCTCTTCTTTTCTTCCTGACACAATTTCATTTCTAATTGTTTACAATATCATGTAATATTCTGATTTGAAATAAAGAATAGTATTATTATCAGTTCAATCATCGCAAATTTATATGGAATAATTTGAAGAAATCAAAAAACATTTTTTAACAGTTCAGCAAATACCTAAAAAGTTTCTTAGTAGTAATTTGAATCGATATGTTACGCATTAACAAACAGAATATCATTTATCCATTAAATTCAAATGAAATTAAACAATTCGTTTGAAATTTGCTTTCTATTCAGAAATGCCAGCTCAACATCATTTTCGAAAATAACATTGCAAACTACAAAATCATTTGAAAGAAGAATATACAGCTATCGCTTACTATATTTTTACACTAACTTCAAAATTCTAGAAATGAAAAACATTTTCAGTTTAAAAAGTTTTATATGCATCGTAATACCACAAATGCGAACAGCCTAACATTAAAATCACGACTACGTCCCACCGTCAATTGAAACTTCGAAATAGATAACTTTGGAATCGAATAAGATGTTTGAAACTGCATTATTCCCTGTTTCCAGAGAAATTAATCACAAGAGGATAATGCAAAATATCAAGAAAATTGGTTAATTTTAAACTTTACTTGACATTGAAATTTATCTAGTAATTACATATCATTAATCATTTCAATATGACTATAACTTTAACCACACTAATGCGCTGCAGGTTTGCCCTCATCCTCTGCCTGTTCTTCTGGTAAGTGGGGCCAAAATGTTGGTTTATTCACAGGATCAAGGGCCATATCTGGATGAGCTTCTTTGAAGTCTTCCATGGTCATAGCTTCATACGGAAGAAGACTATTCAAATGATCCAGTTCCTTTTGGAAACTGAAAAATGAGTTCACAAGCATCAGTAACAATAACACATTTTCTAAAATATTGATGGGGTATGTGAAAAAAAACTTTTGCCATTTTAAGTCAAATAAACCTTCTGAAGACAGTTCCAAATGTGATATTTAACAATGTTATAACTGAAGATGGTGCTGTACCATTCAGGAAAACATAAAAAACATTGAATTCATGACTTTAATTAAAATTCTGGCGGAAATAAATCATGCATTACAATAAAATAAATTCTTAATTAAAAAACTTAATAATTATATATCCATATTAAATTAAAATGATTCAAATAATAAAATCTTTCAATGTATATGGCTATAAATAAATCTAATATTCAATTAAATGTTGCTTAAATATCCAACAGGAAATTTATATAATATATACTAGTACCATGCACTTACTTAGCAATTCTATCATTAGATTCCTTCTTGAATTTCTCAATGTCATTTTTAATTTCTTTTTCTTGGGTATCTATTTGAGAACTAACAGTATCAGGTGGATATGGAATTTTTAAGGCGGAGTATTGCTTTTGGAATTCATCAACCATTCCAGGAATTGGTACCTTAGCTTTATATTGTGACCAGTCAATAGCTGGAGGATTCTCGGGTAGGGCAACAACTCTGAAAAATTGTGATATAGTCTAAGCAAACTTTACAAATGAACTTCATTCTTTCTCTTACAATAAATAATAATGCTACGATAAAATGGATAATAACTATTTAGTAAAAAAATTATATCAAATTATTCGCCATTATTAACAATTGCGATGAAGGTTATTTTTTATTATTAAAGAAAAATATAACAGGAAGAACTACATTTTTCATGATGAAATTATCCAGTTTATAGTTTCTCATATAGTAAATTAGAAGTTCATGTGACTATGGAAATACAAATCAAATTTATGGGGGAAAAAATGTTCATTAATCCCTACATTTAGTATATTTACCTAGAAAAAATCATTGCAAACCCAAAAATTTCGGATACATATTTAACATTCCTTAGCAGGTAGAAACAGGGAGAAACTCCAAGTATTCAAACATAAATTCCAAATATTGATATAGTTCACTTTTCGAAAATATGATGAAATTAAACAGTTTAAAAAAATTAAATTTCATTTGAATCAATTCCTCTACATATACCTGATCTATGCATGTTATGTGAAAGATATTGAGAGTTGAAAATGTGTATTAATTATTCAAAATATCATATTAAAAACCAACACATGTCTTCATGTTTAGAAACAACAATATATTACATTATATTCTTGAAATCCTAAACACCATAACAGACATGGCTTAATAGTAAATATTTAATCCAACTATAATAAACAACTATTTTCAAATCTTAATTACAGAAGAGTTATTTTCAGGATATCTGGTGATTTGTGTGAATTTCTTTGTCCCCTTCTAGGAGGTTCATTATAACAGGAAGTAACAAACTGGAGAACTGTTCATAAAATTTGAAATTCTAAGTCTTCCAACTATATCGTTTTATACATGTTTATGCTTTATCCATGAAAATAAATTTGATTGAATGTTATCATGGACATGTAGATGTAGATTAATATTTCACAGAGGTAAATATTTGACAGTTCATCATGAGTAACAGAGAGTATTTCCAGTTTAATTTATTTTCATTACAAATTAGTTAGTTCTGAACCAATTCTTCGCTTTCTTTAGGGATAATTTCAGCTAATCTTCATTTCTTTATGCTTTATTCAAAAGAGTGCTTTGCAAAAAATAAATCACATATGTTAAAATGTTATTTCTCATGTGATACACACAGAATCAAAAGTTCAGGTCACAATATACAACACAATATAAGACATTATTTATTGATAATTTTAGAGAATGATGTACCAATTGCCTATACCTTCCTCAATCAAATTGATATAACAGGATGTGGAGTCCTCAATTCTTGCAGAAACTTAAAGAGCTTTTCTTCTGAGAATTTCTTCAAAATCTTGGACTTGAACTTCAAAGAAATCTAACTTTGATCTTCTTAAGACAATGATACAAGTATTTCATGCAGGAGAATTTTTGAGAACAGATCTATACTAAGGTTCCTTTTTCCTTTGTTGATATTTTATCTGAATATTAATTGTCAACCTAATTGCTTTATTCTTATTTATCACTTTCCATAAAAATTGTTAATCACAAATTCACTTTAATCTACTTTTCCATGTATCTTTCGAAAATGTATTATGCACATTTGGTTATCTACCTCTCTTCTATCTTTCAAATGAAATTGTTAGCATCAATTTCATAACCTGATCATAGCAATTCAAGTAGGTAGGTATACATTTCAAATGAAAAAGTTTTCATTATTCGTTTCAAACCTAATGTTGGGCAACATACCCTTACGTTATAGGCACATGATTTTCAAAAATTTTAACGGTCAATTTGTCAATTTTCATATTCATAAAAAGCGTGCACATATGATCACTAAACACAAAGTTTACTAAGTATACTCAATATATACATCTCAATAATTTTACTCTTATGCGTTCTAATAAATAAAATATGTAATTTTCACCGACATTAGTGAAAACTTAAAACATTTTTTATTTATCACGATTTTCATTAGTTCTCACCAAGTATCAGTCTCCTCAATTAAAGTCTTATGAAATGGATGAACAAAGTTGGTTTTATCTCAATTTGTAGAATAAGCAAAAAAGCGACATAAAAACTCTGTCGAAGAGTTGCCAAAGGTAGTTATAATGAGGAATGAAGATGCGAAATCAAAAAAAATTAAAGCAGTCGAACCATTACATCATACCTTCTCAAATATCCATCGGACTTGGATTTAAAGGCTTGGAACATATTACGCTGGTGTTCCGGTACCTTTTCTGCCAACTGAGTCCAGTTAATAGAACTTCTAGCAATCCTCTTCGCAGCCATGATGAACTACTTTCACTGTGGAATAAGGGATTATTGGAAAAATATAAGACTAAAGACTACTCCTAATTGGTTATGTAATTTTACTTTTCTGGGTCCAGGAGTGACAGTTTGACACTTTTGACAGTATATTTATATTAGTCTATGCATCTTGCAAAAGACAACGTTCAGGAACTGAAATCTTGAAACGAATTCATAATGAAAGTGACGTAATTCAGTAATAAACATAACTCCTTCACATTATCGTAGCATCTACTTCATACAACAATAATTACTTTATTAAAACGTTTCAATTATAGTGAAAAGAGATTCACCTCGAAATTTAATTTGAGACTTTCTACCCTGTCTTTGAATTGGCGTCCGAAATAAAGATCGTAGCGCCGGAACGGCTAATATCGGTACTAGAGCATGGGCCATTAGCTGTTTGTTTATATTGATTGGTAATGGTATTTACGCTCATTTCATTTTGAGTTTTCGAACGTTTAGCTTCGTAATTTGTGTTTTTTTGGACTTCGTATTTTCCAGTGGTTCATTGTGTTTCGATTGAGGACAATATTATCTCTGTTCAACTGTAGATAACCTACCTACATCAAGTTGAAATTCACACTGAGTTTTTATCATTGAACATGAAAATCAATAATAAAATAATGTAGAGGACGAATAAATTAATTGGTTCAAGGAACTATGTACACCTCATGAAAAGGCTGTAAGATAGAACACCTATTTATTTAAAAAGTTAAAAAACTTTCAAAAGTTTCAAGAAAACATCTAACATGTCTACTTTCATTACGAACTGAAGAATCTTTGAGTATAATGGACAAAACTAAGTACTTACCAGCAAAACTGAAAGAAACAACATGAAATAAAAGAAGAATTAACATGAATACTCTGCTTGAATGGTTTGAACGTAATGAGTTATTATATTTTTTGAATTTTCCTGACGTATAACAGCTCTCCTAAAAGTACGGTGGACTTCTGAGTCTGGTTTTTTTGATAGAATCTCTGTTTTCCTGATTATATAATTGAATATTTTAGTTTTTACCTAGCTATAGAGTCAAGATGTATTTCATATTCTTGATGTTATCATAAACTGTTATTTTGGTTGTGCAAATAAACATCATTTGTTATTATTATTATTTTAATAGTATCTCTGGTTGTTACATGAAAAAAAATACAATTATCTAGAATCTCTGGATGATGGCCCAGGTTCAGATTCCGATAAAAGTGGAACATTTTTCGTTGGAATAGCATTGGACTTCAAAAACTCTACGTTTTCGGTTAGCTGAAAATTGCATATCATTAGTTGTTATAATTCTATATGGAAAAATCCACAAACTTACTGCAGGGAAAATAACTATTCTCAGTAAACTGTAAAGAACAATTCTCTTATGTTCAGACATTTCTTTTCAATCTTCAAGTTATGAATTCACACGTTTCTTCTGTCCATCATTTCCTTGTTTCCCAACTTTGTTTGCAATGCAACTTTGAATTGTCCAGCTTTCGGAAAGGTATGTAAGCTATATTCGGGTTTTTTTACCCAAGATGAACAATAGGATACACAACAATAGTGATCCATCTCTTCTGAACGTTTGTAAACGATCCAAAACACAATTAAAACTCAACAACTTCTCATATAAAATACACATAAACAGATGTAAACAAAGCAATCTATCGCCCATGCTCTAGTAATATTCGACACCGGTAGAGTGCGTCTCGCTTAATTATGTTTTACCATTTAGATTTGGTTGAATAACTTGAAACCAACTCATAGATTATTCTCAAATTCAATAGGAATATATCAAAAAAATACCTGAAGCAACTCGAACGTACAATAATGATTATTGGGTATTGCGAGCTGGATAGCATCAACGAATAATTTTCAAATATCGTGATTCAATTAAAATAATTCAAAAGACACCTAGTTGATTTTCCAAAACTCCAAGATCTTGAAACATAAAATCTTAAATTTTTCAACTAGAAAACTATATTACTAAGTAGGTAATAATCGTTGCATAGTATATGTGTTCTATAAAGAAGGAATTAGTCTTCAATAAGTTGATAGTTATGTATTGATAATATAATATTAACCACATTCACAAAAATGTTTTTCAAAGATTAATTTTTAACCTTCTCTCACATCGGCATATTTAACATACTTTCTCTAAGTTCAATATTATCCCTTGTAAACTCCTGGCTTAAGTATTCATTTAAAATAATTAAAATATTACATCATACCCCGAATTTGATGACTATTTTGGATATCATTCAAAACTGATGCGAAAAAAAACGCTGTAGTTATTTTGCTTGGGCATGCCTCACAGAATGTTATAAAATTTTCTACAGGAGTAAACCAACATGAAATTCATGCGCAGTGCAGGATCAGGATGGAGTAAAATGGCTGTATTATAGTGATGTAGTTGACTATGTGATGTTTGTGAACAGTATATATTTTGTGATAAGTATGTATGAATAGTTGAACATTAACGTTAAATATACAAATTTCAATTGATTTTCGGTGTTGTGTGATTATGAATTAACACGATCCAAACGGTTTAATCAGAATAAGGTCAGTATTATTTTTGGTCCATTTGACAGGTCATTGTTTGTATTCGATTGATTTTATAAATGAATATTAATTAAGCACTACTGAGATATTTTCAAGTACTTCTAATAGAAGCATGACAATAATATTATGCCTTAAGAAGATATACAATTATTTATCTCTAGAAGTAGGTATGTGTTTCTGGAAAATCTGCAAGAGTTAAGTAAATGGGAAAACAAATAATGAATTAAGTACAATTATGTTTAAAAATAAATAATTCTTTTATAACATATATGCTTTTACCGATGGCATAAAATCATTTGTTCATGTAGAAAAATCACCTATTATCTGTATAGTTTATTTTATAATGTTAACCTCAAAAAATATTTGGTACATATAAAAAATTATTAAATAGTGATTCACTAACAAGTAACCAGCTTGCTGCCTAAATGTTAATTAACATAATAAGAGTGAGTGTATTTGTTGGAGGTTTGTTTTTCTTATAGAGTTTACCTATCATACTTAGTTTATGAGTAAAATATACTACTTAATAAGTAGAATATTCCTGTGACAAAATATTTAAAAACTGCTTGAACCCACTCTTTTGAACTTTTACCACCCTCAGATAGTTTATTAGCTTCCTTTTGAAATTCTTAATTTCTTTTTCTTTTGTCATTTATATTTCTCATATTATCCAATTCCTCATCTTTTTCTTTACTGACAATATTAGCTAATTGAATCCGGTTATATTACATATTGAAATAATAATATTTGTCATTGATAACAGTATCAATGTATGTATTTTTGATAAGTTTCACATCTCAATAACTGATGTTATTTATATCTCGCTTCTTTTACCATCATGGTATGTGAATACAGGTATTTGATACTCTTAAATTAGAATGACTAGCCTTAAAAGAAATTTATGTTTTCTTAAAAAACACTGATGCTATTGTTTTGAAAACTGTTTTACAAATCACATTCATTTACTCTTTCAGCAATAAATGTAACATACATAAAACTGCATTTCATAGAATTATTATGACTTAGTTCCAATATAATCAAGTAATTTAAGGCCATTGTAAATACTCAGTGAAAACTTTCTGCTATAGATGTATAGTTAATTTGCCTTTCCGTACGATTATTTATTCCTAAGGTTCTTCAGTAACACTAAGAAATAAATATGTGAATGGAATCTATGGTGTTCATTAATTTGGGAACAGATTTATATTTGTTCAGATAACGCTTTTTCATTAAACATGAAGCTATCAAAAACACTCAAATAAAAAATCCTACATGGATTACAAACTTACCATACCTATAAATATCCTCCCTCAAGAATAAAATTCGTGAATAAGTCTTAACAGTTTTTTGTATTTATGTGTTTTATAAAAAGGTATTCTAAACAATTCACCAACATTTTGAATATGAAAAACAGAAGAACTTTTTCAGAACATTTAACAAGTTTTTAAAATTGTTTTTTATGATAATACAGTAAGCACACTTGTGTTTATTAACTATATTTTTTATTGGAAGATTTAGGAATAACTGAAATAATAGATACTTTTGACATGTCCGAAATTACTTAAATTAAAATTTGAAACAAAAGAAAAACACCTGGTTTCGGTGTTATTTTCTCTACCAGGGCATCTTCAGACACATTAGATAGTTCTGAATATAAGGATAGTTTTTCATCATTTTTATCTATATTAGGTATATATGTAAACTGAATTCTTTGTGGATCAATGAGTATGCATTGGAAACACTACAACAAAAACCCTCTGACCTCCATGGTCGGTTGATTTACCTGTTCACACAATGATTTATCCTTAATTATTCTGAGGAAAAAATTTCTGAATATATATTGTATATATGTATATATATATATATATATATATATATATATATATATATATCATATATATATATATCGGATCACTTTTCCAATAGGGTTACTGTGGATACTGACGGAGAACTACAAATGAAGAAAAGTTAAACTACAAGAGCTATTTAAAATCATGTTACACTAAAAACGATTTACACAAATGAAAAATGGGAAGAACATGTACAGACTAAAGCATATAAATGGAGCATTTCGACGCTTTCGTGAACAAATTGATGTATCAATATAGATAAGAATACAAAATTGGTGAAAATGAGAAAAAAATAAACAGTTGATAAGAAACCATGGATGACTAGAGGTCTAGCCAATTCCATTAGAGAAAGAACAATCTGTAACTCATTAATTTTGAAAAACCCTGAAAATAAAGAAATTAAAGAAAGATATAATAGATACAAATGTAAAATTAAATCCTTAAAAACATAAATAAGAAAAATTATGTGAATACTTTTAGTACAAAGAAGTGAAGGCTCTTCTTCAGCTTTTGTGGGACTGTGTGAACAAGAATTTGTGAAAAGAAAAAACCTAAAACAAAAATCGAGAAAAATAATGGGAAATTGGGCAAGAATTAACAGCCGCTATTGATATAGCAAATAACTTCAATGGCTACTATACCGAATTGGGAACAGAACTTGGCAAATAACATATTACCTCCAGATGACTTCGAAGAACATTTAGCCAATATCGATAATACTAATGTATGTACATAATACAACAGAAGCCGAAGTAAAAAATGTAATATATACACTAAAATCTAAAAAAGCACCTGGTGGGAGATAACATCAGAGTTGAAACCATTAGGGAAATAAGAGATGAAATTTCACAACCGTTTAACTTATCTAATAAATAAAAGTTTTAAAAATGATGAATGCTTCCCAGAATGCTCAAAATTGGAATTGTTTAAGCCACTATATAAAACTGGCGACAAAACATTGACCCAAAATTATAGGCCAATATCGCTGCTGTCAGTTTTTTCAAAAATTTATGAAAAATACTAAAAACTAAATAACCAAATTTTTAAATAAATTTGAAGTACTTAATGATAATCAATATGGGTTTAGAGAGAGAAAAAATCGACAGAGGATGCAATATCACGCTTTAATCTCTCAGCTATACAATGCTTTAGATACGAAAAACACCTGCAATTTGTATCTTTATCGACCTCTCTAAAGCTTTTGATACGGTGTGTCACAAGCGTTTACTGGAAAAGATTAAATTTTATGGACTATCGTGGAAAAATCTATCGTATAATAGAAAGCTATCTAAAAAATAGAAAAACAATATGTGGAAGTCAATGGAGTATTGAGTGAGCCAAAAACAATTATCTATGGCGTTCCACAAGGGACTGTACTTGGACCTCTTCTCTTTACTCTATATATCACAGCTAATGACATTGATAATACAAAGGAGAAATAATAAGTTTTCGCAGATGATACAGTCATAACTTTACAAGTCAAGAAACTGGCAAACGCTGAAAGTGGAAATTGAAGACGATTTTAAGGCAGTTAGAAGATGGTTTCAACTGAATAACATAACGTTAAATTTATGGAAAAAACTAAATATCTACCATTTACATCTTATATAAATAATTTGCCGAGTTTTGGTCCAATGTATGTTGATGAAAACACTCAAATTCCTGAAGCCTCGTCAATTAAGTACTTGGGTATTATTGTGGATAGGCATCTGAAATGGGATCTACAAGTTAAAAACATACCAATAAACTCAGAGGGTTGCTACATAAATTTTAGGTACTTACGCGACTTTTTAGATAAACCCAGTTGAAAACTTTATACTTGTCTTTGGTACAGTCGCATCTTAACGTATGGAATTATTGGTTGGGGTGGTGTGGCAGATTGTCATTTGAAACAGTTTGGAAAATATAATCAGAAATGGATAATAAAACTTATTTTGGAAAAAGCCAGTGATTTACCCCAGCGATGCGCTTTTTACGGAGAGTGCTTTTTTGACATGAGACAATTATACTGCAAACATTCTAGTAACATCTTCAAAAGAAATATGAATATACTTTTTCCACGACATAATTACCATCTACCCGACGTAAATGTACTTACCTCACAATGAGCTCAAAGACCATTGGACAACGATGTGCGACTTATTTTGCGCCAAGACTCTTCAATATGTTACCAAATGATATTAAGGAAATGAATAAACTGCCACGTTACAAATATTTTGTAAAAAACTGGATATCTAGTAAAAACAGACATATTTTTTGATGATTTAGTTAATTTAAGGTATCTAAAATAATTTATTTGATATAATTATATTTTGAAAATATTACAAATTTTATCCCAATTTCAAAATTAAACGGAAAGCTAAAACGCTTACTACCCGATTAAGACCTTAACTCCGAATACGTCTACAACATTGGGACATCCCGACTTTGACCACAACTCACTATTAAGACCTGTCACTTTACATTGTATTATCAATGAATCATGTTGTTTTATGTTATTTATTTTTATATGGTTTATACATTATTATAGGTTTTATAACTCGCGCACACAGCTGCATTATATGCTCAGCGAGGTATCAATGTTTATTCTTGAGGATTTTTAGTTGAAATTGTTTTTGTCAAATTGTAATTGTATTTTTTATGAATAAACATTATTATTATATATATATAAATATATATATATATATATATATATATATATATATATATATATATATATATATATATATATATATATATATATATATATATATACAGGGTGTCCCACCGGGAAAGAACGCGATCCGTATATGGAAAACTACACATTTTGAAAATTATATATATATACTAATATCGATAGGGGAAACTCGAAAAAAATATTTTCAAGATGGTGGCACTTCCGACGTCTATTAAGCTGGAAGAGCAAAGTCAGCAGAATCGTAAATCGATACATGGAACATTAAAGGCTCATTAAAGGCTAATTAAATGCCCGGAGAAAAAATTTTAGGCTCTGCGAATTTTCGCGAAAATGACTGTTCTGCTGGCTTTAACTTAAGCCAGCAGAACACGAGCTACAGAGTGACTAAAACGATGAAATAGCAATTTAAATTGCCCAGACATTCAAGGCTCATTAAAGGCTCTGCGAACTTCAGGCTCAAGCGCTTTTTTTGCGAAAATGCGAAAAGTCACCGCCTGTGAGCGCGGTCGACCGAGCATGCTGGAAAAACGTTCAATTCGGTGAAAATAAGTGTTCCGAATGTGCAGTCGTGGTGCCAACATTCCAGGCTACTTGAATGTTGGAAGTGGAAATTTTGGGCTCTGCGAATTTTCGCGAAAATGACTGTTCTGCTGGCTTAAGTTAAAGCCAGCAGAACACGAGCTAAAAAGTGACTAAAAAACGATAAAAAATTGCAATTTAAATTGCCCAGACATTAAAGGCTCATTTGAGGCTCTGCTAATTCACCAGTTGCGAATTTCAGGCTAGGGCGCTTTTTTTGCGAAAATGCGAAAAGTCACCGCGCGTGAGCGCGGTCTGCCGAGCATGCTGGAAAAACGTTAAATCCGGTGAAAATAATATGTTCTGATAGTGCAGTCGTGATGCGAACATTTCAGGCCACTTGGATGTTCGAAGTGGAAATTTTAGGCTCCGCGAATGATGACCTTGGATTGAGTAGAAATAATTGAACTGACTGCAGTTCACCACATGTATGGATGATAGTCACTTTTTGCAATGTACTGTAAAATCACATGGCTTGTTACAAATTCATTTTATTATTTTATCAAAATACCTTTGTAGAAATAGAAATAGCAACGTGTATTGAACTCATTTGATGATTTAGATATTGCGACTTGTTTTTTCTTAATTTACATTGGACATAAGTTAGCAATCTATCTATACGCGCATTAAAAATACTATGGTCAAGATCTATCGATTAAGAATTTTTTTTATTGCTTTTAATGTCTGATTCCGTCGTTATACTGCTTTTTTCAAAATTATTACATTTGAGCTCTACAAACATTTTGTAAAGAGATCGTTCGTATGTAGTTGAAATATAAAAGGACTAATTATGTTCAACTGATGAAATTTCTCGTGTAAAATTTTTCATGCTTCATTATGTGAATTTTCGTAGTACAATATATAATTACTAAAAAGAAAACGAAATTTTTTTATACCAACAGTAAAATCTCATAATTGCACTTTCCGGTTTTACGTTGAAATAACTAGGTGATTCGGAAAATGTTCAAAAATTTGTCTGGAACGTGTTCTTTTAGAGTACCTTTTTGAATACCAACAAATTTGGGCAACACGTAGACGACTTCCGCCTTGGTTTTTCTTTGTCACAAAGGTCGTCGAATTCAACCCATTTTCCTGATTGTTGTAAACAAATTGACCGCGCTCACGCGCGGTGACTTTTCGCATTTTCGCAAAAAAAGCGCTCTAGCCTGAAATTCGCAACTGGTGAATTAGCAGAGCCTCAAATGAGCCTTTAATGTCTGGGCAATTTAAATTGCAATTTTTTATCGTTTTAGTCACTTTTTAGCTCGTGTTCTGCTGGCTTAAGTTAAAGCCAGCAGAACAGTCATTTTCGCGAAAATTCGCAGAGCCCAAAATTTCCACTTCCAACATTCAAGTAGCCTGGAATGTTGGCACCACGACTGCACATTCGGAACACTTATTTTCACCGAATTGAACGTTTTTCCAGCATGCTCGGTCGACCGCGCTCACGGGCGGTGACTTTTCGCATTTTCGCAAAAAAAGCGCTTGAGCCTGAAGTTCGCATCTGGTGTATTCGCAGAGCCTTTAATGAGCCTTAAATGTCTGGGCAATTGAAATTGCAATTTTTTATCGTTTTAGTCACTTTTTAGCTCGTGTTCTGCTGGCTTAAGTTAAAGCCAGCAGAACAGTCATTTTCGCGAAAATTCGCAGAGCCTAAAATTTTTTCTCCGGGCATTTAATTAGTCTTTAATGAGCCTTTAATGTTCCATGTATCGATTTACGATTCTGCTGACTTTGCTCTTCCAGCTTAATAGACGTGCACTTCCGTTTATACCAGAAGTAGATACCAACTTGCTTATTTTAAATTGGACACCCTATATATCAATACAATTGTGGATTTTACGCAAGATTCTGGGCAGATTTTACGTATTATGTCCTATACCTAAGTCTAAGCGTTTTGGACATATTTAGGTTTTTATGTCAAAAATGACGATTGCAAGCCCTAATATAATTATCAATTTTTCCTATAAGGAATCCCTTTTCACTTTCTTTGGGCTGAATTCCTTGTTGAAAGAGACCTACTTCAATAGATTTTGTATAATATTTGGATAACTAATCATACAGAGTGTTCAAAAAATAAGATCTAAAATGAGATTGAGAAAACTGTCAAAAATCAATTTTTTCAAATGGAAACCCCCCATTTTTCTTATTTTGTAGTATTTAGCATTTAAAAAGAAGGTAACTTTGTATAAGGTTATCTATATCTTAAATTTGAATTTTTCGAAATATTGCCAATTTAAAATTTTTATATGGCGATTTTGCATTTAATCGTTAAACAATTAGATCTAGGATAGCCAAGATCGTATTTGACATTTCAAATCATCGTTTCGGCACCCCGATTAAATTATTCAAACGAAAATCATTTAAACTTATTTATTATTTATGGACAATGTGATAAAGTTATTCCAAGAACATGTGATACATTCACCACCCGATATCCTCATAAACAAAGACCATCATCAAATACTGTTAAACGAATTATAGAAAACTTCAAGAACTTTTGATCCGTAAAGGCAAAAGTGTACAAAAAGGAACGAGTTGTTGATAAAGAAAATATTGAAATAGCAATTTTGGGATATTCTGAAGCATATACAACAAAATCTTCAAGGCAGGGAGCATTAGAATCAGACTTATCTAAATCTTCAGTTCTAAGAATTTTACGGAAACACAAATATCACCCCTTTGCTATCCATATTTTCATTAGTGCAGTATTTAAATGAAACTGATTTTCCAAGAAGAATGGAAATCTTTGAATTTATACTACTTCGGTCACAAGAAAATTTTTCTATTTTGAACATGTGATACATTTCTGACACGATATCCTCAAAAACAAAAACCATCACCAAATACTATTAGAAGAATTATAGAAAACTTGAATAACTTTGGATCCGCAAATGAAAAGTATAGGTACAGGAATAAACTAGTTATTGAAAATGAAAATATTGATATCGAAATTGAAAATAGAAATGTTAAAAAAATTATTTAAGTAATTATTTCGAATTGGTGTCCTTGAACTTCTGAACATTTTTCGCATCTAAGCAGCAATTGTTAATGGGTGGCTCTTCTCATCACATGTTCTTGAAATAACTTTATCACATTGTCCATAATAAATAATAAATAAGTTTAAATAATCTTCGTTTGTATAATTTAACCGGGGTGCCATCACGATGATTTGAAATGTCAAATACGATCGTGGCTATCCTAGATCTAATTGTTTAACGATTAAATGCAAAATCGCCATATAAAAATATTAAATTCGCAATATTTCGAAAACTTCAAATTTTAGATATAGATAACCTTATACAAAGTTACCTTCTTTTTAAATGCTAAATACTACAAAATAAGAAAAATTGGAGGTTTCCATTTGAAAAAATTGATTTTTGACAGTTTTCTCAATCTCATTTTAGATTTTATTTTTTGAACACCCTGTATGACTAGTTTTACAAATATTATTCAAAATCTATTAAAGTAGGTCCTTTGCAACAAGGAATTCAACCCAAAGTAAGTGAAAAAGGCTTCCTTATAGGAAAAATTGATAATTATATTAGGGCTTGCAATTATTGTCGTTTTTGACATTAAAACCTAAATATGTCAATAACGCTTAGACTTAGGTATAGGATATAATAAATAAAATCTGCCTAGAATCTTGCGTAGAATCCAAAAATGTATTAATATATAGGGTGTCCAATTTAAAATAAGCAAGTTGGTATCTACTTCCGGTATAACCGAAAGTGCCACCATCTTGAAAATATTTTAGTCGAGTTGCCCCTATCGACATTAGTATACTGTCAAATTTTCAAAATTTTCCTATGTGTAGTTTTCCATATACAGATCGCGTTCTTTCCTCTTTCCCGGTGGGACACCCTGTATATATATATATATATATATATATATATATATATATATATATATATATATAATATATATATATATATATATATATATATATATATATATATATATATATATATATATATATATATATATATATATATATATATATATATATATATATATATATGTATATTTACATACACATATACATATATACAGGGTGATTCACGGTGGATGGCACATTAGACGTTTCTGGTGAACCATACAACGGATCACTTTGAAAATTCAATGTAGGATATAATCGAACATTTTCTGCCCAACTAAAATATTTTTGTTAATGCGGTGTTGCCACTTCTATTAGAAAGTAGTAGCAACTTTGATTTTTCGAACAGCCTGTATATAATATTATTTTTAGAATCTCCAACAATTTCTCAACAACTTTTCATAATATTTCCCTATACCTATATGTTACCGTTTTCGAAATAAAAATTAATTTCTTTTTTTTTGGTCGGAAATCAAGACCTCTAATAACTCTGATATCTTTGAGTTAACAAATACTATGATATCGAAATTCCGGTTGGAGTTTGTAAATACTTGGGGGCTTCCTACACTTCAGCCTAATCTCCGTTACTTCAATACAGGATGGAAAAAATACAGTTATTTCGTTTGCTTGAAAAAGTGACTGAAAGTTAATTATTTCAAATGGAATACCCTGTATATTATTGAAATTCGGAAAGCTGCTAGAATTTCCTTTTTATCTATGTATATTATACCTATACATAACTAGTCAAGTTTCGGACTTACGAGCACTTATTTGTGAAAATGTTCCTTGAACATGGTATCTCCATTCGGTATTTGCTAAGCATGCCATGATTACTATTTTATAAGTTTGAATGGTTTCGACAATGTTTCTTCTGTATTTGTAGAATTCTGGACTTCCATTGTCTATAAAAATATATATCTGAAACAAAAATAAAAGAAAAGAAGATTTGATTAGTAAATGGCAAGAAAAGAAAATAGCTGAAAAAATTAAATTCAATGAATTAGTAGTATCTGAAAAAAGAAATGAAATGAGATTAGTAAATAATAAGTTGGAAAATGGTGAAAAAATAGAATTATACAATATACACTTATATATATATATATATATATATATATATATATATATATATATATATATATATATATAGTATATTGTATAATTTTATTTTTTCACCATATAATAAGTTGGAAAATGGTGAAAAAATAAAATTATACAATATACTATATATATATATATATATATATATATATATATATATATATATATATATATATATATATATATATAAGTGTATATTGTATAATTTTATTTTTTCACCATTTTCCAACTTATTATTTACTAATCTCATTTCATTTCTTTTTTCAGATACTACTAATTCATTGAATTTAATTTTTTCAGCTATTTTCTTTTCTTGCCATTTACTAATCAAATCTTCTTTTCTTTTATTTTTGTTTCAGATATATATTTTTATAGACAATGGAAGTCCAGAATTCTACAAATACTATTTTATAGTAACGTTGTGATAATCTACTAATAATATCGATATTTATGATATCTCAGAAGTTGCAAATACCTTCAAAACCGATGGAAAGAAACTATTCAAACGAAGTTCTTTTGAAATTAATTTATTTATTATTTTTGGACAGTGTGATGAATGAAATGTATCCGAATCTACCGCCAATGAATCTCAAGAAATTCATACGAATTCAGAACAATTTCAAAACGTTTGGATCAACTTTAAAATAGCGCTAACTAACTTGATACTGGAAATATTGATACAAATAATTATAAAAAAGGAAAACAATTATGTGGAATATTCCAAAACATGTTCGAATCGCTGGCCGTTCACTTCCAAGCACTTCAAAATGCGGGTGTTGACTGATGTCGTCGTGGCAGATCTGATTTCATTCGGATCCAAAGCTTCGAATGTTTGGGTAATCTTTTGTAACAATTCGTTTCTCGAACACACGGGTGTTTTGTTTACTTTTTTCTTCAAACAACCCCCCCAGAAATAAACATCTAACGGATTAAGATCGGGTGATCGTGATCAATTCCACGATCTCAAGCGCCTTATCCACCGAACGTCAAAAAGTCTTTACAGTTCTGTGCTCTTTTATCTCGAACAATGTGCAGGAGCTCCGTCTAGTTGGTACCAACAGTTTCGATATTCTCCGAGTGGCAGATAATCGACGAAGTTCTCTACAATATTTTCCGAAATATTCAGGTAGCTTCTGGATGTTAATGACTCCTCGTATATCACGTACCTCAAATTGTTGTCCATTAACATGTAGAAAACATTACAACTAAATATTTCTTGAAATCCAGCTTCTTTTGTAACGTGAGTATTTTCACTGCACCAAAAATGATTTTTTTTAATTGAAAAACTTTTCTCTTGAAAATATCGATTCATAAGTCCAAATTATTTCATTTAAAAAAAAAATGGATATTGAGTGCGTACCAATATCGGTGTTGAGCTGTTTCTTGAAACAAACTTCACTTACTTAACATGATGATATAGGTACTTAAACGCCATGAATAAAATAAAAAAGAAACTCAAATTATAACTAACGGAAATAAAATACAATTCGAATAAACTACAGCAAATGCTAAAAATGACTACCATTCAGATTAATACACATTCTGGCTCTAATTAATCTGTCGTATAGATTTCCTAATCATATTGAGATTATTACGTATTTCTGCATAGGCATCTTAATCAATGGGATTTAAGTCAGGTGACCTTGATGGCCAGTTATGGGGGCCACCTCCTCCTATCCATTAATTCATAAATTCTTCACGATAAGCTGATAATGGGGATAGCAACCATCATGTTGGAAATACATACCGGCGACATCTACATTCTCGTCATCCAACAACACCGGCAAATGATTTTGTAGGAAATCCAAATAAAATTCAACAGTAAGCCCATGTGGAAAAACGTGAGGACCAATGAACTTGTTATCAATAATGTCCCACCAGACCACCAACAGGTTATTTTTGGAAAAAGTCGTTCATTGAGATTATAGCGAAGAAATTTGAATATTTGCCATTTTTCGCTGTTTTAAGGAAAACTAGTAAACTTAACCATAGGGAATACTTCATGATATTTGTAGAGCTTTTCTTAGCGCTTCTTCTGGATCTATAATATACAGGGTGTTCCATTTGAAATGAGGAAGATTCTGTACATTTTTATTTACAATATGTGGCAAGCGATTTTTCATACCCTGTATATCGCAGGTCGATTTCAGATATATCGTTTGAGAGATTTACCAATGTAGAATATTTGACCAAAAATGAATTTCAATTGGACTTGGCACAACTTCATAATTTCAAATATTCTGAGTGACCAAAATTGAAAAAAAAATCAAAAACGCAAAAAATCTCGAAAACCGTAAATATTTTCGAAATGAAGATCTATATAAAGTATCTTTTATTTTCTATGTAGAAACCGAAAAGGCGACAAAACATATAGGTTGCCATTTGAAAAAACATAGTTGATATTCGTCCAGAAGAAATTAAACACCCTGTGTGACCGACAATATTTTTATTTTGTCGAGCTCGAGCAATAAGGTAATATATTATAGAAATATAGATTTCTATCTGTTTCCCAAATAGAGATATGGAACACCGCGCCACTGTTGCAGGACCCTGTATATATATATATATATATATATATATATATATATATATATATATATATATATATATATATATATATATATATATATATATACAGGGTGTTCCTAAATTGAACGTACAAACGAAAAGGGGAGATTCCTTAAGTAAGTTTGAGAAAAAAAGTCCCGTAAACATGGGGTCGCAAACGTTTCGTTTTCGAGATACAGAGTGTTGAAGTTTGAATTTTTTTCAAGTTTTTTTCTCATAATATCTACACTTTATAAGATATTCAACTGAAATTTGGCTTAGATATTACATTTGAGAGTTCTCACCAAGTGACATGGCAATTTTGATAGCAGATCTACAGGGTGATATTTTTTCTGGAACACTGTCACCTGTTTTCCTCAAAAACTTTTTTTTGGCGAGCAACTGTTAATTTGAAAAAATGTAAAAAGAAGCTTTGTTGTTATACTAAACTTTTCGGTCCCTTGTAGTTTTGTCGTATCTGCTACCGATTTCGAGAATAAAAATTTTGAACGATTCTCTCGAAATCCTCGGAAAAATCCAAATTATCATAAAATTAAGTTAGTAAGCTGTGGTGATTGTATTCAGTGTCAGTTTTGACACATCAAATTATTGAACGTTTGTGTTTTGAAAAGTAAAGGTGGTTGCATTTGTGGCTATTTATTTTTTTGAATGTAGACTACTATTTTCATTACGATTTTTATGACTGTCACAACAATATTTGATCAGAAAATATAAACCTCTACACATTTTAATATCAAAACATGCCGAATTTCACGAATTCCGAAATGACTGACATGCATTTCATGTATGGTCTTGCAAATGGAAATTCAAGAGAAGCTAAGCGTCTTTACATGGAACGCTATCCCAATAGAGGGATACCAGATCATCGAATGTTCTCTGATATTCATAGGCGTCTTTCAGAAGCTGGATCTTTTTCCTCGAAAAAAATTAATGCCGGTAGACCACGCAGTGTGAGAACCCCACAACTTGAAGAGGCAGTTATGAACGAAATAGAACAACATCCAAGAACCAGTACAAGAAAAATTAGTGTACTTTTGAATGCAAGTCATCAAGCTGTTTGGCGGATCTTGCGGGATTCTCTGCTATATCCTTATCACATTCAGAGGGTGCAAGCTCTTCTGCCTCGAGATCTTCATCCGAGGATTAATTTTTGTCAGTGGTACCTCAATAGACTATTGAACAATACTCATTTTGATTGCCAAATTCTATTCACTGATGAAGCCTGTTTCTCAAGGACTTGGGCTGAGGAGAATCCGCATGGATATGTAGAAACCCATTTTCAATAGCAATTTTCACTAAATGTATGGGTTGGTAATATTGGCGATCATTTGATTGGTCCTTCCTTCTTGCCAGGTCGACTAACAATCATACAGACATTTTTTAGAAAACGATTTGCCCTTGTTATTGGAAGATATACCTCTTATGCTACGACGAGAAATGTGGTTCATGCTCATTTTTCAGTTTTGGCAAGGGAGTATTTGGACGACAATTATGAAAACAGGTGGATTGGACGGGGGGACCTCAGTCATGACCCGCCAGATCCCCAGACTTAAATAGTTTAGATTTCTTTTTATGGGGCCACCTGAAATCTCTAGTATACTCGACGCCAGTGAACACCGTAGAAGAACTGAGAAATCGTATAATAGGCGCGTTTGATACAGTTGGGAATACTCCGGGAGTGTTTGAAAGAGTTCTATCGTCTATGAGACGAAGAACAGAAGCTTGTATAAGAGTTGGGGGAGGACATTTTCAACATTTGCTGTAGTTCAGTCCTTTGCGGTTACTTAGTTTTCTTGTTATGATTTTTTTTTTGAGTTTTACGTTTCTTGTAGTAATACATTTTTTGTAATGATTACGAGTTTATCAAATCTTTATGAATCATCGCAACAGATCAGGAAAATTTCCATAAAAACTAATAATGAATTCATTCACCACCGCTTACAAACTGGCCTCCTTATCATAATTTGGATTTTTCCGAGGATTTCGAGAGAATCGTTCAAAATTTTTTTTCTCGAAATCAGTAGCAGATACGACAAAACTACAAGAAAACGAAAAGTTTAGTATAACAACAAAGCTTCTTTTTACATTTTTTTCAAATTAACAGTTGCACACCAAAAAAAAGTTCTTGAGGAAAACAGGTGACAGTGTTCCAGAAAAAATATCACCCTGTAGATCTGCTATCG
>JARQZK010005172.1:67500-90000 GCA_030704885.1 Cynegetis impunctata
TATATATATATATATATATATATATATATATATATATATATATATATATAGGGTGTTCCAGAATAACGTCAGAAAATTTCAAGAGGTTATTCCTGAAGATATTTAAAGAAAAAAAGTTCCTATGAATATAGGTCTGATAATGCTTCCTTACCGAAATACAGGAGTTTGAAAAAAAAAGTAATTTTTTTAAACATCTTCGAAACACGAAAGCTATCAAAATGAACTTTGGAACATTGTTATAGCTTCCCAAGCTCTATACACTAGTATTTTAATTTCTTCCAAAACTGTTCAGGGGCAGAGAATACAGTGGTACCGTGAGTTTCAATAGCCCATATTTTTGAGCGAAGGCATTATTGGCAAATAGAAAAGAGATGAGCAAAGAATTTGAAGTCTATTGAATGAATTTTGTCTCTTGCTTCAGTTTGATATTCTCAAGCGTTTTCTTTTTGAAGAAATAGAAAAAAGCGAACACTTATATTGTTACTCAAAATACTAAATCTAATTTTGACATAAGTTCGGCATTGCGATAGCGAGTAGTCAAGGCAACATTTTTAATTTTTAAATACTTTTTCCAGGAAAATGTTTTGAAAGAATTATGCTTAATTATCTTGAAAACGCTTGAGAATATCGAATTGAAGCGCGAGACAAAATTAATTTTGAAAGTTCCTAATATATTGTTTAGCCTATATTTATTAACTAATAATGACCTACCTCAAAAATATGTTTAAATGAAACCCACGGTACCCACCTATTGTCCGTTCCTTAACAGTTTTGGAAAAACTTCCAACAACAGTTTATAGAATTTAAGGAGCTATAACAATGTTCTGAAGTTAATTTTGATAGCTTTCGTAGTTTAGAAGATATTAAAAAAAATGACATTTTTTTTCAAAACTTCAACACACTGTATTTCGATGAGGAAGCATTTGCGGACCTACATTCATAAGTAGTTTTTTTCTTAAAATGTCGCAAAGAATAGCCCCTCGAAATAATCTGACGTTATTCTGCAACACCCTGTATATATATATATATATATATATATATATATATATATATATATATATATATATATATATATATATATATATATATAATATATATATATATTATATAGTATATATATATATATATATATATATATATATAATATATATACATATATATATATATATATATACATATATATATATATATATATATATATATATATATATATACAGAGTGGCCACTTTTTTAATGGGATTGTATTGGTAACTTTCAAACCATAAGAATTAGAAGGTCAGTCAAATAGAGAAAAAGTTGCATTCATAGAAGCATTGCCAAGCAGTTCAAACAAATCGAGATTATCAGGGCCAGTTATTGAGATATCATAAGAAAAGTAAATTCTGTCATTTTGATTTTTCTCTTTGTCCCACTTCTTTTCGAATATTATCAAAAAATGTTACAAGAGTTTTTTATTCGACAGTAAATTATCCTCAATTTGACGTAATCAGATTTCGTATCCAACGTTTTGTACGCTCTGGACCACACTCAACCTCATTTTTTTCAATACGGACCTGCATATTTTATGACTTTTTTCGAAATAACTTTTAACGCTGAATTCATTGACATATCATACAATGTCATTCAAAGTTAATTTTCAGGTGATTTTGATCCTTATTCAAATTTCTTTGGGTCGGATCTGTATTACATTTACCTTTAGTTTAATTAACAACATGCAATACATTTTGATAAGAAAATCAATTTACTCATCTTAAACTGAATGGAACGTAACATAATCAAAGCAAGAGAGAAGTAATAATTATTTACATATTTCAAGAGGAGAAAAACCTAATTCATAATAATTAAACGAAACTATCATTTAATGAAAGAAAAATCAAATGATTATTCGAAAGTAAATGAAAATTAATGAAGTAAGTGTTCGAAATGTCTACCATTTTGTAAAATGCACTTTGCGGTTCTGAAACCCATACTTCTTATGCATTTGCATATTTCGCCTCCTTGAATACCTTCCAATACATTCTCAATCTTCTCGCGAAGAATCTCTATTGTCGGGTTCGGAGTATCATAAATTTTATTTTGGAGATATCCCCACAAATAAAAATCCAGCGGATTCAAATCCGGAGATCTGGCAGGCCATGCTACGGGACCTCTTGTTCCAATCCATGAATCGGGAAAAGTTCGATTTAGGTAGTCTGTAACTATTCTGTTACGTTCCATTCAGATGAGTAAGTTGTTTTTCTTATCGAAATGTATTGCATGTTGTTAATTAAACTAAAGGTAAATGTAATACAGATCCGACCCAAAGAAATTTGGATAAGGATCAAAATCACCTGAAAATTAACTTTGGATGACATTTTATAATATGTCGTTGAATTCAGCGTTAAAAGTTATTTGGAAAAGTGTCATAAAATATGCAGGTCCATATTGAAAAAAATGAGGTTGAGGGTGGCCCAGAACGTACGAAACGTTGGATACAAAATCTGATTTCGTCAAATTAAGGATAATTTACTGTCGAATAAAAAACTTTTGTGACATTTTTTGATAATATTCTAAATAAATTGAGAAAAAACGAAAAATCAAAATGACAGAATTTACTTTTCTTATGATATCTCAATAACCGGCCGTGATAATCTCGATTTGTTTGAACTGCTTGACCATGCTTCTATGAATGCAACTTTTTCTCCATTTGACCAACCTTCTAACTCTTATGGTTCAAAAGTTTCCAATACAATCCCATTAAAAAAGTGGCCACTCTGTATATATATATATATTTATTTATTTATTTATATTATATATATATTATATATTATATATATATATATATATATATATATATATATATATATATATATATATATATATATATATATATATATATATTATATATATATATATATATATATATATAATATATATATATATATATATATATATGTATATATATATATATATATATATATATATATATATATATGTATTTAAATTAATATTGCAACTTTAAAACTCATTGTTAGCCTTAAATATCTAACCGAGGGTCACTCATTACATTAGGTAGGTATTCCTGAAATATTTCGCTTTCTTATAGTTAACTATCGCATAATTAAATTTTATTTATTACTAGCCGATCGTAATCACCTCTAGAATCGATTTGAAAGGAAAGTAAATCAAAATTTTCGTTTCATACATTTCGATGTACTCACATATTCTTCAAAGAAACTCTTAATTAGACATTTGGGTACAATAAAATTTTGTTTATTCTCAAATTCCGTTCATAGATCTCAAAAAATCACTACAAAACCACCCTATAAACGTTTTCGGAACTTCAAATTGTAAGTTAACTCTCTGTTTTGTGGCTAATTTGACAGGAATGTATTCTCTGTATTTTGTTATAATTTATATTCAAATCAAGACTTTATGTCTGCCTTCTGAAAAAGATATTTTTCGTTTGTTATCTGGCAATTTTCATTAAATCAAAATATTACATTTTGCTCAGCTCGTCTATTCAGCATATCGTTATGATTTATCTGTATGAAAAGAGAATAGACAAATTTATTATTTTTCAATTATGAGCCTCATACATTTTATAACGGCGCCATAATTAAACGTAAAAACAATTTCCAATTATATTTATCTGATTTCACTGCATAGTTTGTGTAGAAATTTTATTCCAGTTACGCAACAATTTACTCAAGTGAGAAAGAAGGGACTATTCATTTGTGAATATTCTCGTAAGTAAGAAATGCATTACGCACTACGTCGCGTCAGTATTATCCTACGCCTTTGCCTCCACCTACGATTAAAACAATATGGGAACTATTTTGACCAGCTACGCGTGGGTCCGAACTTGCTCTCTCAGTCACAGACTGTAATCTGTCATTTGCAATATTTCCAATATTAGTACCAAGCGGGGGATGCTCTTGAAAATTCATCTTTTGAAAACTACACTGGCCAGCAAAATTAACGAACCACTAAAATTTGGGTCAATTTCAAAGTTAATTTTCTCGCGAACTGCTGAATCGATTTAGATAAAAAAAATTTTCAATGTAGCTTAAATCTTCAGAAATGACGTTATGCAAAGAGAGAAAATTTAAATTCGAATTTTAGGCATATACTGGGTGTTTGAAGAAAAACTAGTAAAATGCACAACGTTTGCCATATTCTGTGGGAATTCCCATCAACAGTATTAGGTGTCTCTCTAAGTCAAAATATAGCCCCATCTTTTACAAGCATTTTGTTTTTTTATTCACGTTTTTATCTCACATATTAAATGAAATACGGAATTTAATGTCGAAAAAAGACAAAGACTTAAATTTGCTAGGGAACATGTGAACTGGACTGCTGAAGATTGGGAACGAGTTTTGTTCACTGATGAGACGAGGTTTTATCTCTACAGCAAGGATCGAAGCTCAGAAATTATTCGACAGCCAAACGAACGTTATTCACAAAATAATATTCGCTAAACCGAGGTATTTAATGGAGGCTCTGTGATGTTTTGGGGCGGAATTTCTTTGGCAGCTCGTACAGACATCATGTCCTTGCATGGAGCACCTTTAAATAGCGAAAACTACATCGACGAAATTTTGTCAGAGCATGTGGTCCCTATGGCTGGTTATATTGGAGGTAATTTTATACTAATGCAAGATAATGCCAGACCACATACTGCGAAAATAGAGTGTAAATTATCTAAATCAGGTGAATATTGAGGTCCTAGATTGGCCTCCAGGTAGTCCAGACCTTAACGCTACAGAACATTTATGGGATCTAATGAAAGGCAGCTTAAAACATTATGAGGGAATTATGGACAAATATAGATCAAGCAAAAATTAGACGTCTGGTTCAAAATATGGGTCGTCGATGTCAATCAGTTATAGGGGAGAAAACACCCGATGTTGACTTTTTATTTTAATGTTTAAGATTTTAAATTTTTTTAAAATAAATTTTAGTTGTTACGTTTTACATTAAATTCCGTATTTCATTTAATAAGCAAGATAAAAAAGTGAATAAAAAACAAAATGCTTGTAAAAGATGGGGCTATATGTTGACTTAGAGAGACACCTAATACTGTTGATGGGAATTCCCACAGAATATGACAAAAGTTGTGTCTTTTACTAGTTTTTCTTCAAACACCCAGTATATGCCTAAAACTCGAATTTTCTCTCTTTGCATAACGTCATTAATTTATTTAAGCTACATTGAAAATTTTTTTTATCTAAATCGATTCAGCAGTTCGTGAGAAAATTAACTTTGAAATTGACCCAAATTTTAGTGGTGCGTTAATTTTGCTGGCCAGTGTATAACGATATTATTATGTATACAATATTTGAATCTGTATTTAATTAAATAATAATCCTGTCTATCAAATTATTAGACTTATTTTATTATCGAAATTTGCTAATAACGTTATGTTGTCATCTACATATTATAACACCATTTCACGAAATAAATTCAAAGAATTTCACATAAAGAGTAAAAATGGAGTATCTAGTAGCAATGGGATATTATACGACATCCAGAAAACTTATAGATATATTTAACCAGAAAAGTCTGAAAAGACATGTTTTATAGGTACGTCATATCTCCCTAAATCAAGAAGTGGGATTCATAAGCGTTCAATGAGGGAGGAGCAACAGGTAAGTTTTTTGATAAATGCAATAGTGTTGAAATTAAAATTGATTTTTCTCGAAAACTGTGCATAATAGCGAATTCAAACAAGAGCACGAAAATAGCTTATAGTTTTTGAATTGAATGAACTGATACCTACACAAAAAATTTAACCAAATTTACCCGTTGCCCCTCCCACGTTGAACGCTTGTGATGGCAATAAAAACGCGGGTTTGTAGTAAACAATTTATCACTGCAGTGTTATACAATATACCAATGTTGAAGGTTGTAGGTGTCGTTTTTCTTTTTGAGATATGCTTAAAAAACTGACCTATCGGCGTCATCTTCAAAGGGCGCTAGCTCCTTCTGGAGGAGTTTTTGGATAAAGGTAAATGAGGTTAGATGGACAAAAAATCACATCTAGTACCTGTAGTTTGCGTTTGGCAGGTTAGTTTTTGAACACCCTGTACAGATATCTGTTTCTGTAAAACTGAAGCACTAATTTGGATTCTTAAGCGGGCTACACATGGACGTTGATGTGTTAATACATCAACGTGCATCCAAAAACGTGCAAGCAGATTGCGTACACACGTTCGAACAAAACCATAGTTTTGTTCGAAGAAGAATGTTTAGCTCTTGTGACAGTGGCGTGTAATTATGCTCTTGAAAAGAAAAATAGAAATAAAAATAAAGATTAACCGCAACCACTGCTTTAAGAATGCACAAACATCGGTGAATCGCCTCCACACGCTGAGAGATGCACGTGTTCATTTGAAGGCGTATTCAAGAATTCAAGCGATTCAGAAAACATCAACGCGGCGTTCATCCGGAGTGTGCATTCTAAAACGTGGGTATTTATTGGTTATTGTTTGCACGTTCTTGAATGGACGTTGATGTGTTAAGACATCAACGTCCGTGTGTAGGGGCCTTTACATAGAATTAGTACATCGAAACTTGTGTCATTCATTGTTTTTGTGAAAATTGTTATCAATATGAATATTAATATCGGCTTTATCAATTAATAATGAAATTTTATTTTCTTCTCAAACCAGAATCCTGAAAACTACTGTTTGCAATAGATCTCCAAAATTCAGTTAGTTTAAAACTTAACACAAAGCGCGTGTATTAAAAATATGTGCGAACGATGATTTGTCGTCTGATATATTTTTGTGGTTTTTATTTCGACATAAGAGGTGAAGTAAATTCGGGTTTGTCAGTCACATACCGTGATATATTATTTGATCTTACAGAAACATATGCAGATGCGAATTAATTGGTGTTTCGACAATCCCCCACCTTGTAAATGAGTTCTGATAGTGTACTCTGTGTTAGTTTCAATGATGTAGTATACCGCGTAGCCTCGATTTGTTATAATTATTGTATAATAATGTGAATGTTGTCGTAAATGAGTGATTCTATCTTAGTGTTTTTCATTACTTTGTAGTGTTGTTTCATTCTAGGCGTGATTCCCAAAAATTCAGTAGTTGCTAGACAGTATAACTCACTCAAATGAAAATTGATTAGTGAACATTTTCTTCAATGGTTGTACATACATTTAATTACGGTAAGTCAATTAAGGACTATAATAATTGTGCAAATTAATATTTTCCATATTTAATTTGAATCTTATAATTACTTATTCATAACCCAAAATCATTATCGAAGAACTAAATTCCGTGTTCCATCGCAATGTTGAAGTCATCAGGTTGAAAATTTATTCTGTATCCGGTTTTTATATCCGTAAGGAATTGGTTTCACTATTTATTGTTCAAGTTTATTGAATCTCCTTGAAAAAAATCTTCCTGGTAAAATGAAGTCAATTAAAATTCGTACTGCTAAAATATTTGAAGTTAATAAAAACAAGCTTTTATTTTATTTTACTTTAGCTAAAATATGTTCAAATAGCAGATTTTTCGGTATCAATAATTTCATTCTGTGCCGGAAATCTAATAGAATATTTCATTATATATTCTCTTGGAATAATATATTCTTCTATGTTGTTTTCTTATGGGTGGATTTTATGATTTACAAATTAATCTTTAGAATTCTTTATTATTGCAATATATATAATTGTTAAGGTTAGACAAATTTTCTTTCCTATATATATATATATATATATATATATATATATATATATATATATATATATATATATATATATATATATATATGTATAGGGTGGCCCACCACATTCGCCTCGCTGTGTAAAAATCATGAGGGATAGGTATAGGGAACCCTGATATAGTTTTAAAGGGAATCTAATTTTGCCTCAAAATATGCCATTAAATACACGATGTTCCATTCAACTTTAAGAAGTTATTCAATAAGAAATGTGCTCAAACTTTGATGCAATTTTTTCACCACTCTGTACAATATTGAAATAAAACTTTTATGTGGTAGTTAACTTTAACCTTTCAGCTAAGCAGTAAATTCAGCTACAAGCAGCTCGTTACATGTTACAGGGTGTAAACAATTTTTAAATTATGGTCCGTATTTTTTAATTTCTCAAAATTTCCCAGCAACGGTTAGTTTTAGGTATAGGCAATATAACAGTAACTTACCTTTATTTGGTCTATAGTATCTAAAAGTATAAAAAAATATAGGGTGTTCCATAAGAAGAAATATAACTTTGATATGTTTCTTTTTTTTGGGTCACCCTGTATATTTCAAAATAATTTTGGAATATGCTCCTCATAGACCCACATATGACTGTGCTAAAAAAAAATTGCACTCTCTTCATTTCCCATATAAACACCGAGGCGAATGTGGTTGGCCACCCTGTATATATACATACTGATGGACAAAATTGGCGCACCGCCCATACATATTATTGAATATATAAATTACTTAAATTCCTCATATGATATGAAACACATATTGTACCTATTGTTATTGTGAGCGTGTAATAGCGTTGTGGGTTTAATTTTCCTGTTTCTTAACTTGTGGTCAGTTTTTCATTCTGTTTGAATTGTGTCCATATTGAAATGCGTCCAGTCGGAAATATAAGTGAATATGATGCTACTAGTATTGTCACTTTGGTAGAAAAAGAGTAATGCCATACTGAGGTTGGACGGAAACATACTGTTCATCATTGGTCGATGTCTTCAGCGGTTTAGGGCAACAGGTTTAAGTGCTATGGTACCAGTCTAACAAATGGACGATCATTTCATAGTCCTACAATCATTATGAAATTGGTTCATCGCCGGAAACGAGACAAACCCCGACTTTAACATGATTGAAATGTTGCCTTGTTTTTCAAAACAGTAAGAAGAAGGTTCAAGGAATCTCCATTGAGTACAAGTCATAGTAGGCTTGAAATCGTCGTATGGACGCACTTTCATCTGGAGAATATAGAAAGTAAAGCCAAGCATGTATGGTTCGCCAAGTTGCTTTTCATTGGGGATCATTAATGTTTTGCGGAGGCATTTTTTTCTAGGTCCGTAAGTGCCTTGTACTAATCCGATGAAGAGCATTAAAATTTTCCAAGGTTCATCTAGTATAGAACATTCTGGAAAAACACGTCATACCTTCCCAACCTTACATAGGCGGCAATTTATTGCTTAAGACGGACTGCACCAAGCTCGATGAGAGCGAAATAGACTGCCTAGTGTTTCCTCCGTGTATAACACGGATGTCGCATTATGAATGGGAATTCCATGTCGTCGAGTCTCATGAGTATATAGATATATGATAACAAGAATATGTGATATTTTTGCTGCTCGGTATCCGCAAAAAACCAAGCCATCACCAAATAGGTATGGTTTAATTTTCTGTGTATTGCTTTTGACAGATCCAACATTTATAAAATTTTGTATTATATTTTTAACGGTACCTATTTGGTGATGGCTTTGTTTTTTGCGGATACCGAGCAGCAAGAATATCACATGTTCTTGTTATCACTTTATTACACTCTCCATAAATAATAAACAAATTCAGGTAATCTTCGTTTGTATAATTCAAACGACTTGGCATGATTGTGTTACTATATATAATAATTTTTCGAATAATGACATCTCTTTGGAATTTGTTTCCATGGTAACCTGGCCGAGAACAAATATGGCATCACACGCCTACTATTACAAAATTTCAGGAAATCATTTTTTTTTAACCAGAAACCATTAATTTGCAAATATTTCGAAAACTATAACATTTAGGAATAGGCGACCTTATACAAAGTAGCCCTTATTTTTGATACTGAATCGAATAAAATAATAAAAGTTGTAGGTATTCATTTGAAAAAATGGACTTTTTGTAGTTTTTCAACATCCATTTTTGTAATACTTTCCTGAGCACCCTGTATATTAAATGTCAAAATACTATTCATCTTACGCTAAAACAGAACCACCTCTATTAGGAAATTTATCTTTATTGGGCAGTAATACCGTTTTTTTTTTGAAGAAAAATATGATTATTACTCGATCTGCATACGTAATTTTTGACAAATAAATTCAAATATTTCCGAAACAGTTGAAGATAGGTATAGGACATTATATTATATAAAATCTATCTAGAATTTTGTGAAAAATCCAAAAATGTAATAATATACAGGGTGTCCCATTTGAAATAAGCAAGCTGATACCTACTTCCGGTATAACCGGAAGTGCCATCACCTTGAAAATATTTTAGCCGGATGTCCCCCATCGATGCAGTTCCTGGTAGGACACCCTGTATATGTCGCAGCCATATCGTAGAACACGCCGTATAACAAGTAAGCGCGCCGGATAGAAAAACGTCGCTGTAATGTTATGTGGCTACCTCGTGTTCAACCGAATTTCAACTAGACTGAAATAAAGTACACCGCATTGTATGTGCACTTTGCTTTCGTCAAAGCGGTAGTATTTTTTCGCGATTTGTAATGAACTTTGGTGTACTAAAATCAAATATGTATATATTTATGAATATTATAAAAGATATTTATGAATTCGTTTTATATTTTAAAATTGATTTTATTGAAATTTTTTGTAGGTTTGGCGCTATTACATTGTATGTTCAAATAATTTTTCTAATTTATTCTATGCTCCATTAGACTTGCATTTGAAAAAAAGACGAGATTTGTTGTGGAAAGTACGTCTCAGTTGGAACGAATTTCTTTTCGCTATATATTATGAAGGCACAAAGAATAACTTTGCTATCACAACTATCCGAAATATATGTATTATTATGCATTAATTCGGAAGGTTATCAGTAATCTTGTAGATAAATTTATTCTATATATATATATATATATATATATATATATATATATATATATATATATATATATATATATATATATATATATATATATATGTGTGTATACATAAAGTCCGCATTTTGTACGTCCTCCCCAATGACGACTCACAATTACTAATTTCATCCAGTAACCGAAATTGAGATTGTAAATGCTATTGGTGCACTGTGGAATAAAGAGATTTCAGTTATAGATTTTTTGTTTTTCAATGTTGAAAACTACAAAAGTTTATACTGTAAAGCATATAGCGCATATTATTGAAATGTCAATATCTTCTGGCAGGTTTCCCTCATCCTTGAAAAGTTCCATTGTAATTCCCGTATTAAAAAAAAATTATATTCAGGATATATTGAATTATCGACCTATTTCCATTTTGAGTCTTATCGAAAGTTATTGAAAAAATTGTGATGAGTCGTATTGTGAACTATTTGAATAAATTCTAGCTTCTCACCCATGGTTTCAGATCATGTCACACTACGTAAACAGCGGCCATATCTTGTGTAGATTATGTAGGTATATAGCAACTAGAAACAGGAAATTCTATGGCTGGTCTATTCTTCGACCTGTCGATGGCATTCGACGTTATAGCCTCCGACTTCAAGATCAGTAAATCTGATCTTACTCCATAGGTTCATCTCAGGCAGGACTATGACTGTTAAAGTTCAGGATGCTTTCTCTGAAGCATATAATATAAGTTAAGAAGTACCTCAGGAGTCGGCCCTTAAACAGATCCTATTATTCTCTTTGTAAATGATCTTCCAGATCAGTAGTGTGACGCTATATTCTGAATGTTCTCGTTAGCTGTCTCCGCTGAGAATCCGGAGAAACTCTTTCAAGTATAAGGTAGTTTGGTGCAAAGCTTCACAGATTGATGTAAAAATGCTTTGATTATAAATATTGAGAAGATCGGCTGTATACTTTTTGGAATTAAAAACTTACATCGAAAATCAATTGTTCAGTTTGGTAGTATCTAAGGAGCATATTTTAAATTTCTGGGGGTACACATTGATTGTAATTTGAGATGGTATCATCATATTTATGCGTTATCCAATAAATTAAGTAGAGCTTACCGCGCTATAAATCAAATAAAGGCATCATTTCTGAATGTTTACTATGCCTTATGCTACAGTCACATATTCTACAATATATATATATATATATATATATATATATATATATATATATATATATATATATATATATATATATATATATATATATGGGTCTCTTCACTGATATAAATAGAATATATAGCATTATGCGTATAGATCCTCGTTATATATATATATATATATATATATATATATATATATATATATATATATATATATATATATATATATATATATATATATATACTAGCTGACCCGGCAAACGTTGTCTGCCATATAAATTATTTTTCTCTATTCATCTATCTGCCGATGTATATGTACCTATCTAACTATATATCTATCTATCTAGATAGTTATCCATCTTTCTATCTGCATATCTAACTATCAATTTATCTGACCGGGCAAACGTTCTGCCATATAAATTATTTTTATCTATCTATCTTTCTATCTATTCATCTATCTGCCGATGTATATCTACCTATCTATCTATCTAGTTATCTATCTTTCTATCTATCTACCTATATATCTAACTATCTATCAATCTATCTGACCCAGCAAACGTTGTTGATAGAAGGGTAAAAATTTAGAGTTGTATGTATTTTTTAAAGCAACATCATTTTTCAATGCAACATCATAAAAATATTAAAATAAAAAATTTTGTTCAAAAAATTTTTGAAAATGTTAATCTTTTTTTTTTTTATAAAATATATTAGGACCTATTCTCCAACCGACTATTGTTATTTTCGATTGCCATCTAGCAGCCCCGAGAGCAGCCCTATTGCGGATCTGTGGATAAAATAAAAAAAAATGAAAATCGCGATGCAAAAATAGGGGTTGATCGTAGAAGGGTAAACAATTGAGAGTAATATGAATTTTTCTATTAATGACAAAATAAAAATGACAATCTTGCCAAAAAAATTGAAGTTTATAATTAACAAATAAAAAATAGGCGTTGATCGTAAAGGGGGAAAAATTTAGGGTTGTATGTATTTTTGAATGTTGTATCATAAAAAAATAGAAAAAAAATTTTTTGTCTGAAAAATAAAAATAATAAATTGAGGGGTGGACCTCCCTTAACATTTAGGGGGATAAAAATAGATTTTGTCGGATTCTCAGACCTAACCGATATGCACACAAAATTTCATGAGAACCGGTCGAGTCGAAATGAAGGAGTTCGAAGGAGTTTAACAAATAAAAAATAGGGGTTGATCGTAGAGGGGTGAAAATTTAGGGTTGTATGTATTTTTGAATGTTGTATCATAAAAAAGAGAACAAAACTTTCTGTTCAGAAATTAAAAAAACAATGTTAAGGGTGAACAACCCTTATCACTTAGGGGTATGAAAAATAGCTAGTAGCCGATTCTCAGACCTACTGAATATGCATATAAAATTTGGTGAAAATCAGTAAAGCCGTTTCGGAGGAGTACGGTAACTAACTTTGTGACACGAGAATTTTATATATAAGATATATTTATATATATATATATATATATATATATATATATATATATATATATATATATATATATATATATATAAGTATATATATATATATATATATATATATATATATATATACAGTGCTTTCATGATGAAAGGAACAAATTCATTAAAAAATTAGGTTTCTATTTCATGTTAAAATCGTCGGACAGGTCGATTAGTATTTTTATTTGTAACGTGTCTCATTCAAGAGCTATGGCTTTGTCATTAGTTTTTTTAAAGGTAATACCCTGTATATTATTTCACTTTACAATTCTACGATAAATTCTTATCACTTTTTGTGAACATACCATATGCCTCAACTCGATGGATTGCCAGAAACGGAGATAGTGGGTAATGAGAGGTACGATATGAAAACACACAAATGTAATTACTAATTTAATTTTTACATATGTTCAATCTGTTGTCCGTTTACTTCGAGACATTTTTGAAGTCGATTCAATGTTTCCCGTTGCACATTTTCAATTACTTCTGGACTGATAAGTCTTATTTCCTGCCTGATTCTCTCTTTTAGATCATCAATATTATTTGGTCTATTCAAATAAACTAAAGACTTCAAATAACCCCATAAGAAAAAATCCAATGGGGTTATGTCCGGTGATCTTGGCGGCCACTCAATCGGACCTCTCCGTCCTATCCATCTGTTGGGAAAAGTTGCATCAAGAAATTGTCGAACAGCGATTGAATAGTGAGGAGGTGCCCCCATCTTGTTGAAACCATATCTCGTTATTAGGTATGTCAGGATCTTGTGGGTTAGGAAACAAAACAGCTAAAGCCGGAATGAGTTCGAACTGGAGAAAGTTCAAGTAGTCCTCTCCGTTTAGTGTTCCTTCAAAAAAATAGGGACTAACTATACGATTTCGAACAATCGCTGCCCATGTATTAATTTTTTGAGGCCGCTGTGTGTGGCATTCTTGCATCCAATGAGGATTCTCGGTCGCCCAATACCTACAGTTTTGTCTGTTGACGTGGCCATTTAAAGTAAAGGTGGCTTCATCAGAAAAAATTATGTTTGTAATGAGATTTAGATGTTGATTATGAATTTCAAGAATCTGCTCACAAAACTGTACTCTGCGGTCAAAATCGTCTTCTAATAATTCATGTACCAGCTTAATTTTATAGGGATGATACTTATTTACCTTAAGTATTTTATGCACGGACCCTACTGATAAATTGAAATTATTGGAAATTGTAGTAATGGATGTATGAGGGTTATCTTGGGTTTCTAGTAGAACGTTCAGCACTGTTTCTTCAGATACTCTCGGTGGTCTTCCTTTAGGTAAATCTCTAACGTGGCCGTATCTCCTGAATTTTGATTCAATTTTGCTGACTGTCGATCTAGTAATTGGCGGACGATCAGGATGATTTTCATTGAATAGATTGCAGACTTCTTCTTGTGAACGCACCAATCATCATAAGTACTTCAATACGTTCTCTCTCAAGTAATTGCATTTTCTTAAACAATGAAGTAGTGTAGTGCCTGGAGCGTTAAAAACGTGAAAACTGCGGACTATACAGCACCAGTGAATGAATTCAGATGGTACATGTGAAATTTCATTCTTCAGATTTAATGACAATGTTTACCTAAATTTTTTTTTGTACTTTTAATCCACATTTTAAATCTCCAGGTGCTCCACTATCTCCGTTATAATCTGGGAATCCATCAAGTTGAGGCATATGGTATGTTCACAAAAAGTGATAAGAATTTATCGTAGAATTGTAAAGTGAAATAATATACAGGGTATTACCTTTAAAAAAACTAATGACAAAGCCATAGCTCTTGAATGAGACACCCTGTATACAAAATTTTTATTGCGAAAAATGCCCAAATAAAAATACTAATCGACCTGTCCGAGGATTTTAACATGAAATAGAAACCTAATTTTTTAATGAATTTGTTCCTTTCATCATGAAAGCACTGTATATATATATGCATATGCATATATATATTTGAAAAATTCCTGATTATTATCAACAAATTGATAGTAGATTATTTGTAATAATAATTATATTCAATTTTTTAATTCAAAATCATACGTAATCGAAAATAAATAACCAACTTTAACTGAAAGACGAAATTTTAAATAATTTTCAATTCACAATTTGAATTTATCCTTCTTTGAAACTAAACATGCCACCTTATTTCAAAGTATCGCCTTCCAAAATATATAACAATACGCTTGTACGAATACAGCTGACGCGTGAGTATCATGGCTTTCATTTGCCAAGTGCTGAAGTTTAACGTATGATATTATGATTACTGTTACGTTAGTATTAAACATTTTTATGCCTAGTATTCATTCGTCAAGTGTCCGAAGTGTGTATATACTTAGATGTTTATCGAAAAAAATTATCCCTTCAAATTTTATTCTAGCCTACTGCTTTAAATTTGCAAATCATCATAATTTTTTTTTTTGGTACCTGAGAATAGTTCGTGTAATTTTGTCGTAACTGATATGAACTATATTTTTTAAAACACCGATTTCATTTTGCCATTATCTTCTATGGTCATTACGTCAAGTAAATCTTATCTATTTTCTACCTCATTCGTTAAACCTCAGGCACGTTTTCAATAATTAGTATATGTACTTCCAAATTATAATATATGACGGAGATATTCGCATTGTTATAAATAGTAAGATAATCTCAAATTGTTAATGTTTGTACAATGTTGTTTTCTAAATTTCCATATAAGTTGGAAACTACTCATCAAGTGTTTTAGAGCTAGAAATATTTTATGGCTAGAACAGATTTTTACATTAATGCCAAACCATTTACTATATCGAAAGTGAGGTGGGAGCATGGTTTTTATATCCACCTGGATCACGATTTTTGAGTTTATATATATATATATATATATATATATATATACAAGGTGTTCTACAAGCTCTATGACAAACTTTGACAGATGGTAGATCACTTGATTTTAAACATTTTTATTTTAATAAACATGGGTCCGATTCGTTGTTGTTTAGAAGTTACAAGTATTTGAAGAATCGTAATTTTTTCAGTCAACCAGGAAGTGATAGAAAGTCACTAAGCATGTTGAACAATGCACACTTATAAAATATACACATAATGAGCATGCATGGGCATTGCAAAATCCACATGCAATTAGACCAAGACGATTTCAGCAACGTGTCAACGTTTGGGGTGGCCTTTTCAAGCAATAATTTATTACCTGTGCATGTTCTAAATGATCGTTTAAATGCAGATCTTTATAGACATTTCTTAGGACACGACCCTTTAGAGTTAATCGATGACGTACAACTTAATATTATTCAAAATATATATGGTATCAGCACGACTGTGCACCGTCACATAGGGGACGACAAGTAGTTGCTTGGCTAAATGAACATTTCCCGAATAAGTGGATAGGTCAAGGAGGTCCAATATTATGGCCACCTCGTTCACCCGAACTAAATCCTCTGGATTTTTATTTATGGGGACACATGAAGCAGCTGGTCTACCATGTTGAAATCGCTACCCATCAGCAAATACTGAAAGAATTCAAGATGCAGCTAACCAAATAAGAAATGATCCAAATCTCATTCTTCGAGTGACCGAATCTTTAGTTCGTCGATGTGAGGCTTGCATTCAAGCTGAGGGTGGACATTTCGAACAATTTTTATAGTCTTTAGTTTTGTGATTATCATTTAATTTAAATTAATTGTTTATAAAGGTTGAATGCTTGTAACTTATAAACAAAACTAATCGGACTCATGTTTATTGAAAAAAATATGTTCAAAATCAAGCAACCAACCTTCTGTCAAAGTTTGTCATAGAGCTTGTAGAACACCCTGTGTATATATATATATATATATATATATATATATATCTATATATATATATATATATATATATATATATATATATATATATATATATATATATATATATATATATATATATATATATATATATATATATATATAAATATACAGATTGTCCTAATTGCCATGGGCCACTATTGCTACTACAAGGTTGGTCAAATTAGATAAAATGTGCAGTTTTTGGAGGAAATTGACAATCCGGTTTCAGATTCAAAATAAAAAATTTCTATCTTGAGCTACAGGGGTTTTTCGAAAAATTACTCAAAACTAGTTGATCGAATATCTCAAAAAGTATAATTTTTACAAAAAATTAGTGAGGAATTTTTTTTTGCATTTTAGACGTTCTTCAGGCTGGTATTTTTTAAGGAAATTTAGTTCGTCTAGTTTTCGAGATATCACATTCAACTTTTTTCTTTAATACGGATCGCCATTTTTCATTCCAAATTATAAAAAACTTTTTTTTTCTGATTTCAACGATGTATCACATGTCCATATTCGTTTGTATTTAAATGGTAAAAAAATAGTATTTCACTTTTTTGGTACTTTTTTCATTTTATCATAGGTTTAATCATAGATCAAAGATAAACAATTGCTTATTAGGCCAAGCAATAGGGCATCAAATGAGTGTTTTTTTGACATAAATTTTACCTGTTAACGGACTGTGCCGGCGTGTGCAGAGGAGTCGTGAGATCAATTGTGACATGTTTTGGACTCGCAAATATTAGCAGGGAATTTGTTATAAACATTTTTAACGAAAAAAATGCACTTTTTTTAGTTTTATGCGAATAACTCAACGAATAATGAAGCAATCTTGATGCTATCAATAGACAAAATGTAGGTAATAAAATTACGAACAAAACTAGACCTCGAGCGACCTGATCGGATGATTAAAACCCGAGAAAATCCCGGAAAAGTAGAAAATTCAACGTTTTTTAAAAAATTCATAAGTTTGTTTCTTTTCATTTTTTAGGACTGAATCTTCGGGGAATTGTAGTAATGTTTATGCACTTTACGTGTGCAAAAATCGGACGCTGTGACTTAATTAGTTTTGTTGCAATTGCAATACAAACTTTTTAAGCGGTATTTTGCAAAATTCATAGTTGCGTCAGGGATTGTCCGATTTTAATTTTGAAAACGGTTTTAAAAAATATAGATTCCGTACAACAAATCGTATATTCTGGTTTTTCATCAAAATTATGGGAAGTACCTTAGAACAGCCGGGAAAGTCGGCTGGAAACGGCTAAGCGCGCGGATCCGCTCGAGTGGTGGGGGAAGAAGGAGTTGAGGAGAGGCGCGTATACGCCGCGGCGCGCTTGTAATTAGGGACTTAAAGCAGTTCTTCAAATAGATCACTTATCCTTATCCGTATACGTAACGTAACGGAGATACGTGATTAATCAAAAAGAGACATAAAGCAAATGCGTTCGCAACGTAACCATACATGTGTTTTAATTTTTAACCTAAAAAATAGTGAGAGTTGACATCTACTAAAAAATAGTGACCTTTCGCGTTTCCTATTATTTATTAATCATGGATGCAAAATTATATCGTCATTGCCAGTGTAAAAAAGTATTTTTCTTTTTAAATCCATTATTGTACTTTACTTTGTTATGATCATAGAAAATAAGGTTATGATTTTTGAGCACAGAACATCACTTTTGTCGTTTGGTCGTTGAAAAACGAGAGCACGGAACACAAAAAAGCAATACGTACGTTAGGTACGTGTGACGGATTGATACGTTCCACGTAACGTAACGAAGCACACGTATCGCTTCTGCACATGCGCTTTGCGATACGTATACGGATAAGTAGTGATTTTTAGAACTGCTTTAAGTCCCTATTTTTACATTTGAATATTTCAGCAACCATGAAAGCTATCTTAATAATTTTTTTTTTTAATTGGGGTCTAACGAACTCGAGGAAATTGATTATTTACTCAGAATTTATAAATAATTGAAAGTTAAGCGTACAAATTTCGAAATTTGAAATTATTTGAACTTTATTTTAATGATATGGGAATAAATGTCTTTATAAATGAACAAAAGTGATGTTTACAGGTATTTACATTTATTTACATAAATATTTACATATATATCATATATAAATATCATATATATTTACATAAATATCATACATATTTACATATTATATAATACAGGTATATCTATTTATAAAAATATTTACTTATTATATACAGATTTTTACAATTTTTTTTTCTTTCTACTAGACGGCAAAAATTCTATTTCCTCAATATTTTCACGCACATCGTCTAGCCCTAACTCACTGCCTTCATCCTCGTCGATGAAATCATCCTCACATTCAGACTCAGACTCATTTGATTTTTTGCTCGCATCTAAATTAAAACATGAATGTTCCCGACAGTTAGCGCAGAGATTCGAACGTGGTATTCCGTGTTTTTTACAATTGCAAGAACCATCGACGCATCCTTTTTTGCTACACGAACATGAAATTTGATCAAGTAAGTTTTTTGGAATACAATTCATTGCTCGTATATCTTGCAATATTATGTGCGCGGCCATCTTTACGATTCTTAATTTCTCTTCTTGATCATTTTTTTGTCGGTTAGAATACCAGCTATCTTCAAGATATGTTCCTAACGTATTTTTAAAACAAACAAACCGATCGTTATTCCTTGAATACATTACTATTTCGTCTCCAAAATGCTGTTTCAATTGTTCTTCCATTCTATCGAGCCTAGGTAGATCAATTTCTTCGTTTATTTCTTTGTACTTATTTAAAATTTCTTTCAATGAAAATTGGCACTCATAGCTATTCTCTACAATATGATTAATTGTGAAAGATTATAAATCAGACATATCATCACTAATCGGTTTTCCTTTTACATTATTCTGTCTGTACATATAAAAACTACTGAGGCATCTAGCATGATAACCTACAATATTGTCAATGTAATAATTATCGTCTTTGTTTTTCAAAGATTCTAAGCGCGAAGAAATAATCTTTTTGATTTCAGTTTTTGGATAAACTTCTAATTGGGCTACGACGTTATCAATAGTAGATTGTTTTACTACGTTTTTATGCGATAGATGACAATTCAATGAATTAGAACAGATAAAACAGTTTTTACAAAAATCAAAATTACGACCATCTTGACGCCTTTTTCGATTTACTCGACATTCTTCCGACAACGCTTTTAATGCCATTTTAATATTTGATTCTTTCGGATACATCCTTTGACACGTCTGGTGTACAGTAATTTCTTTCAATTTCTCCAATTCGACATGCTTGTTATCTTTACGCTTTACACTTGCCTGTATGAAATTACGGATGCCTCGTTCCTTAACAACGCAGGATTTTGATGTTTCCATAGTTTTTCCGCAAAGCAAACATTGTTGTTCGTTTTCATCAGGATCGCTTTCATCATGCCTATATAAAAAAGGATGATAATAAGACACAAATAAGATATTTTTTTATTGTTGAATGAGAATTAATGAAATTATATTTGTACCTGACTCCAGTAGACGTCGATGCTTCCGTAATATCACTTTGTTCGCTGGACTCCATAATGTTATCAATATACAAGCAAGCCTTGCACTTTTTATTAATTACTCAAACTAAGCTTCTTAAACTAATACATTTACTGTAAACAGTAAATTTGTTTAAGTAATATCGTAGTAATTAACGAACTTGTTTAAGAGAGATGCGATGAGCGTTCTCAACACTTCAAAATTTGTACGTTAACTGAGCACGCTGGCGTCACTTTCTCTTTTCGTTTAAGAATGGCCAACAGCTGTACCCACCAAACAATATGGTAGGGAGAGAGAAAAAGACAAAGAGAGAGAAACGATACAGCATCCTAACGGTCTTTCAAAGGGAGCGAGGTTGAGAGATCGAAACAGAGAGCGCGGTAGAAAGAGAGAGAGAGACAGACAGACAGAGAGAGAAAGAGAGGGTGAGAGAGATAGCAAAGAGGGGAGGGGTAAGGAAGAAACAGCGGTAGAGAAAGAGAAGACACATCGACTAATACCTGCTCCGAAATCCAGCAAATAGAATTTTTGCCGTCTAGTAGAAAGAAAAAAAAATTGTAAAAATCTGTATATAATAAGTAAATATTTTTATAAATAGATATACCTGTATTATATAATATGTAAATATGTATGATATTTATGTAAATATATATGATATTTATATATAATATATATGTAAATATGTATGTAAATAAATGTAAATACCTGTAAACATCACTTTTGTTCATTTATAAAGACATTTATTCCCATATCATTGAAATAAAGTTCAAATAATTTCAAATTTCGAAATTTGTACGCTTAACTTTCAATTATTTATAAATTCTGAGTAAATAATCAATTTCCTCGAGTTCGTTAGACCCCAATTAAAAAAAAAAATTATTAAGATAGCTTTCATGGTTGCTGAAATATTCAAATGTAAAAATTACAAGCGCGCCGCGGCGTATCTCTATACGCGCCTCTCCTCAACTCCTTCTTCCCCCACCACTCGAGCGGATCCGCGCGCTTAGCCGTTTCCAGCCGACTTTCCCGGCTGTTCTAAGGTACTTCCCATAATTTTGATGAAAAACCAGAATATACGATTTGTTGTACGGAATCTATATTTTTTAAAACCGTTTTCAAAATTAAAATCGGACAATCCCTGACGCAACTATGAATTTTGCAAAATACCGCTTAAAAAGTTTGTATTGCAATTGCAACAAAACTAATTAAGTCACAGCGTCCGATTTTTGCACACGTAAAGTGCATAAACATTACTACAATTCTCCGAAGATTCAGTCCTAAAAAATGAAAAGAAACAAACTTATGAATTTTTTAAAAAACGTTGAATTTTCTACTTTTCCGGGATTTTCTCGGGTTTTAATCATCCGATCAGGTCGCTCGAGGTCTAGTTTTGTTCGTAATTTTATTACCTACATTTTGTCTATTGATGGCATCAAGATTGCTTCATTATTCGTTGAGTTATTCGCAAAAAACTAAAAAAAGTGCCTTTTTTTCGTTAAAAATGTTTATAACAAATTCCCTGCTAATATTTGCGAGTCCAAAACATGTCACAATTGATCTCACGACTCCTCTGCACACGCCGGCACAGTCCGTTAACAGGTAAAATTTATGTCATGTTTAAATCCCTATTGCTTGGCCTATATAGAAGCCAAAGATTCGTAATACATGTGTGAAAGTAAGTTTAAACCAACATGGTAACGTTTTCCAATAGGAAA
>JARQZK010005172.1:92500-100000 GCA_030704885.1 Cynegetis impunctata
GGACAGGTACCATTTTATGTATTTAAATGGTTAGATCAGTGGTCCCCACCCCTGTGCCCGCCATGATGCCCGCGGGCTCCATGGCGCCCGTCTACCGATTAACGTGTGCCCGCCACTTATGGTCTATTCTGCAGACTAGAATTGATGCCTATGCGGTATGAAAACTTAGAACGAGTAGCGCAGTGGTCTCAACTGATGGTCACTGCTTGCTTCTCGACTACCGCGCTCGTCCAACCCGGTGCAGAAAAGAACAACGTTTTCCAGGATGTTGAGTTGTTAAAAAAGCGATTGTGGCGGATGCTGATTGCTTATTGAGGGATTTCGCAACAAACGTGAGATTATGCAATTATTATTAGCAATACAAGACCTCCAGTTGTCCGCCAGCACCGTTAGAAGAACAACATATAATAGTACAGTAAATAGAGACACAAAAATGGCATTTACTAAAAAAAAATACTTAATGGCTGAAATTTTGAGGGGGTATTCGGGGGCATGTCCTGAGTCTAAACTGAGTTTTCGTATTCGAGGGGGTGGGGGAAGATATAACCCCCGGTCTATATGGGGGTGAGTTCGTTTTAATTCTATATCTCCGTTGATGTTGCCCGTACAGTCAAGTCCAAGAGATCATATTTGTAGGAAATTGAATTATCTATCCAATGATAATAAAATCGAGGTCATAGGTCAATTAGGCCAATTACAATTGCCGGTCAAAGGTCAAAAGTGAAGGGTAGTTTTTCATTTTTCGCAAATACCGTGAAACCGGTAATTTTTTTCGCATAATGCTTGGATACCATTTCAAAGTACTTGAAGTTGCCTACAAAATGAGCTCTCGAACACCCTTCTACGATGAAGCGTTTTCCATCACTCCAACGATCAAGTTGACCGCGCGAGCCGCGTATCGTACTCTCATTGCTCGTACATTGCACTCTCTACGTGCAGTTAATAATTATCGTTGAATTTTTTCCTAATTAGAATTATTAATATGGTTGAAGGTGGACTTGTTTTTACGTGCGTTTCAACTGGCGTAGTTGGCACCGACAACATCAATTGCTATGAAGCTGGGAAGATTGGACTCGACATAGTCGACAATGGCGTTGGAAAAAAATTTGGCTCCGTTTCATTCCAACGAAAAAAAAAAGTTATTTCACTGGCAGCGATGACTAGCAGCATTTCAATAGAAAAATCACCGGTAGCTATCAACCCCCTACTCTCGTTCCAAAGAATGTGCATCAGCAAAGAATCTCCTGAAGATATTGAAGAATACCTGCATTATGAGCTCGCTCCATTTCCGATGTCTTTATTTACCGAGGAAGGAATGAGAAAAAACAAGAAATCTGCCTTATACGATGCTTTTCAACCCCTGCAGGATACCATTGACCTTGGAACTGACAAATATTTCGTCATAGGCGGCGGATTTCTTCTCCACAAAGTAGTTTGGGACCGTAATTCAACATATGCTGCAATTTGTTCGAAATATGTCAAGTACGTGCAAACCCACTTCGGAAAAGCAGCAAGCATCGTTTTTAATGGATACTCGGAAGACCCGACGCTTGTTGGGACAAAATCTTGGGAACGTGCGCGAAGGAAATCAAAAAAGTGGTATCCAGAGACTGGGGTTGGAAGAAAACGAAGAGCATTTATATGCCCGTCGCCTGCGAAAAAGATCCGGCGCCGCCAAGTTTGCTGAAATTAATTTCCTGCACCTGCAAAACTAGTTGTGGAAAGGCCTGTGGAATGTGGGTGTTGAAAAGCTGGGCTGAATTGTTCTCCGATTTGTGGGACTTGTAGCGGTACCGCGTGCAACAACATCGCCCAATATTCTACCCTACAAGAAGATGACGATTTTCTCAACGCCGACAGGAACTCGCCATCCATTCCTGAAGAAGACGTTCGTGGTGACACATTCAAAAAGGACGATGAATACGAAGATGGCGAAAAAAGTCCATCCAAAAGTGCCAAATTCACATGAAAGTCGCCAGCAAGAAAACTTCGAGGTAAATTAATGATCGAGACACTTCAAATCATCAAACAGTACACGGCAATACACACACATACAATGACAGAGCACTGAACATTCAAAAGTTTTATAGGGTTTTAGTGAGTAGGAGTCTTACACTATTCGCCAAGGGCAGACCTTGTCGTTTGTTCATGATGGATTTCCCGTTTTCCCTTGAAAAAAAAAAACAAGTCCACCTTCAACCATATTATTAATTCTAATTAGGAAAAAATTCAACGATATTTATTAACTGCACGTAGAGAGTGCAATGTACGAGCAATGAGAGTACGACACGCGGCTCGCGCGGTCAACTTGATTGTTGGAGTGATGGAAAACTCTTCATCGTAGAAGGGTGTTCGAGAGCTCATTTTGTAGGTAACTTCAAGTACTTTGAAATGGTATCGAAGCAGTATGCGAAAAAACTTACCGGTTTCACGGTATTCGCGAAAAATGAAAAACTACCCTTCACTTCTGACCTTTGACCGGCAATTATAATTGACCTAATTGACCTATGACCTCGATTTTATTATCATTGGATAGATAATTCAATTTCCTACAAATATGATCTCTTGGACTTGACTGTACGGGCAACATCAACGGAGATATAGAATTAAAACGAACTCACCCCCATATAGACCGGGGGTTATATCTTCCCCCACCCCCTCAAATACGAAAACTCAGTTTTAGACTCAGGACATGCCCCTGAACACCCCCTCGAAGTTTCAGCCATTAAGTATTTTTTTTTAGTAAAATATACCTTTTTACTGTTCTAATGCGATATTTCAAAAGCCGTGCAAGCTCAGTTGAAGAGTCATTTGGAAGTATGTGAATGGTTCTCATTACAATTTAAGAAGTCTACAGACATAACAGACATAGCACAGTTAGCACTTATGATGAGAATAGTATTTAGTGGCTCTACTGTAAAAGAAGATCTACTGAAAATATTAGCCATGAAAGGACGACCAACAGCGAACGATATCTATAATATATTTAGAACAAATGCAAAGTCAATTGCCCTCTGCAAGAAAGATAAATCATTTCCAAACTTCATGTCGTAGGAAGTTTTTTGTGGTAGAATACTACACACTTTGGGCACGTCATGAAAATATTTACAAAATATTCTAATTTATTCAAGCAGCCCCCATGCAACACCGCCTTTTCAAGGCACTATTACATGAAATATAAACAACAATGTTATGTTTTTGGAATTAAATATTTTTTTGTACATTCTGTGTTTTATTAAAAATCTCCAACTATAAATTTACCTTGAATATTTAGATTTTAAATGGTGCCCGCCCCCTTACCGGAATCCTAAAATGTGCTCTTAGGTGAGATAAGGTTGGGGATCCTTGGGTTATAGTATCGAACAAGCCATGAGACTAGTTAACGTATCAGTGGGCAAAGATATTTCAATTCGTAAGTTCGATTCATGCGATTTTCCCTGGAAGGAGGAGTTTTTTATCCGCTTTAGTCCTCGTGGACAACAACCGTTGACAAAAGATGAGGATATTAATTACGTACAATATATTATAAACTGAGCCTTCTATGACTTTTTGGAGGATGTATCGCAAATCTACAAATTGTGTTAGAGGGTTTCAAATTTTTACGTGGATTGAGTTGACGCTAAGGAAGTGTGCCTTTTGGCGGAATAAACTTTTTTTCTGTAACGGGCACCATTTTCTATAATATCTTATGTTTAATTATATTGACATCGTCAAATTACATTATTCAGAAAACATGCGTCCCAGTCCCTTTATAAAGTCGGGTGTTCCCTGATTGTGAGCGCTGCACGAATGTCAGATTAGATAAAAAGTTATTTCCGATGGTCAGAGATTCACTTTGAACTTGATAATGCAAAAATTATTTTCTTTCAAAAACTTGATTATATTTTTGGCAACATTATTATGCATTTCGTAGACTTCTTCAGAGGCAGAATGATAATGCATCAAAAATATTTATTATATATAAGATAATGGAAACAACGGCTTCAGATTCGCTAAGCAGGACTGTCGTCTCTCAACAAATTTATAGAATTGTGAAATATATAGGTCTCGTAGTTTATCAATATCTAATTTATTAAATTTATTGAAATTCTTTACCTAACCTATAAAAAAATCAACAAAAATGAATAAATAAAGGCCTTTACGGAAATATATAACTGACCATTTTTTTCATGCAGTTTACGAAAAATGAGTCATCGGAACAAAAACAATTTCCCAATCAAATTTTAATTTATGTGTTTTCCACTTATTTAAAGATAAGAACTAACCTAACATTGAAATGTAATAAAAGTATACAGTTTTATAGTTGACTAGCTGTGTCTGCGGCGTCCCCCGCGTGGAATTGAATTCTTGTAGCTTTTTATCAGCGCTAAGACAATTCTGGACATGTGCGGTGCGTATAGCGCGACTGCGGTTACCTATCACGTAGACGTACGTGCCTTTCTCTACGCCACCCGCTGACAACAAAGCGTTTTTGATTTTATTTTCGCAGAATCACAGTCGTATAAAGTAAACAACTAGTCCCAAAAATTTTATCTCCGAAACTAATCATCCGATTTCAAAAATTATATTCGTTGCGACCAATTTTGAAACTAAAGTCGACGAAAAACCGGCCGAGCGAATGCGTTTTTACGATATATCGTACCGTTAAAGCAGCCTACACACTGACGTTGATGTGTTAATACATCAACGTGTATCCAAAAACGCGCAAGCAGATTGCGTACACACGTTTAAGAATGCACAAACATCGGTGAATCCCCTCCACACGTTGAGAGATGCACGTGTCCATTTGAATGCGCATTCAAAAATTCAAGCGATTCAGAAAACATCCGGAGTGTGCATTCAAATACGTGGTTATTTTTACATCCACTTTAACGTTATTGGTTGCACGTTCTTGAAAGCACGTTGATGTGTTAAGACATCAACGTCCGTGTGTAGGGGCCTTTAAGGAAGCATTAGTTGAAAACACATATTCACTCGAGCGTTTTTTCGTCGACTTCAGTTGCAAAATGAGTCACCAGAAAAAAACGCTGTCGTTTTAAAGGGATAATACCCACCCTGAAAGTTCAACTAAATATTGGTGAAATAATTTTTTTTATCGGACGAGTAGTTTCGAAGATTACCACATACATCCAAACTTAGAAACTTTTTATAATATCAGTATAGATTTGGTATAATATATCGTACTATTTCATTAATTAGTCCTTATTTTATGAATTCTAAGACCATGCTAAGATGAGATATTTGCATCATTTTTGGCATGCTAATCTGATCAGCGGCTAAATAGAGAACTTAGATGTTACAAAAATAGCTGTTTTCAACTAGTCACACGCCTCCGTTGCTAAAAACTGCGATCTGTTCCATTATAAGGAAAAAGATTTCGGTAAGTATTTGATGCATATAAATGAGACGAATCGCCAGAGAGTAAGATATTCACAATTAGGAGTATTAATATAGTTAATCCATTTGCTGTATATATTTCCATTTTTTTATAGAAAAGCAATTATATTCAATTATTTCTCTACATAAATGGAATGTGGAAAGTATCCTCATTTTACTTTCCTTAAAAGTAAACTATAAGATTGAAAGATAAGTTGTCGATGACAGGCTTGTGGTTTCGACACAATTGCTTTAATGGATAATGTGAATAACTCATTTTATAATGAATTAAAGTACATATGCATATATAGTGATATATATATATATATATATATATATATATACTTGTATTTTTTACCAATAACAGGCCATTTGAATTAAAAAAATAACTTTAGTGAATAGTTTTGTCATGAAATTCATGACTTTCTAAGAACTCTTCATGTACCAAAAAAAGACAAGTAAATAACAATACAACACAATATATATATATATATATATATATATATATATATATATATATATAATATATATATATATATATATACATATATATATATATATATATATATATATATATATATAATATATATATATATATATATATATATATACATATATATATATATATATATATAATATATATATATATATATATATAGGGGTTTAATTTTTTCAAAGCAAACAAACTAATGAGATAAATATTAAAAAATTATATATAGTTAAAAGAAGAAAAAACTATACAAATGTATTTAACAATAATACATATTTAACAAATGTAAAAAATGTCGAAATTTCAAAATGAAGCTCACGGACGAATAATTTCTCGGCATTCTGTATTTCATTGTTCTCTTGTCTTAACTAATTTTTGCAAGTAATTACTGATGATTGTTTTTTTTTCATTTACATAACTTTTTTGAAATTTTTGGAAATAGTTTGTTTCCTTTGAAAAACACATCTTGTTTTTAACTGTTATAAGTAATAATTTAGGTTTTATTAGAAATAATAATATGAAAATCAATTATCACGGAAAAAGATTTTAACTTTTATAATTTTTTGATATTTAAATGACTATTAAAAGTTTTCTTAACTGACTATGATATTGAATGAAGATAATGTGTGCCCACAACACAAATATCAATCTATATTGAAATTGAATCATTTGTTACCAAAATAAAAGCCTGAAGATTTTTTTTTGGACAAGTGTTTTTAAATGTTGAAACTCTTCTTTTTGCTAGTATTTGCAGAAAATTCAATTATTTCTAGTTTGTGATGATGTTAATATGTTGAACTTACTGGTATATGAATTTACTAGTTCTGAGAGAGTGTTTTATTAGTAGAAATATAGTATCCTCCATTATCTACTGTTACTGTTATAAGTAATAATTTTGGTTTTATTAGAAATGCAATAATAATAAGAAAATCAATTATCACGGTAAATATTTATATTTACATATATATATATATATATATATATATATATATATATATATATATATATATATATATATATATATATATATATAGGCTTGCCATACGTCCCGGTTTGGCCGGGACAGTCCCGGTATTTTGGTTTTGTCCCGGTGTCCCGCCTGGTTTGATCGATGTCCCGGAAAACGGGTGTAAGATTTAAAAAGTAATGAACAATGGCTGTGAGTAGTTTAATTATAACAGGCCTATGAGAAGGGAGTGAGTGCTACCTAGAGGAAGGTGTACACTATCACTTTATCGAGCAAAGAGACGTGAGCGTTTTGTCTGAAAGCACAGATTAACATTGTCAAGTTATTAATTTTTTTAATTTTTTTTTAGTTTAACAAGAAAAGTTTTTATAATTGTTTTTGTTTTTGTAGTTAGACAGAAAGTTTTAGTTTTATAAAAAAATAAACTCAATAAGACTTAGTAATTGTTCAATTGAACAATTTAAGTATGAAATATATCAAATTTTATTTTATTAACACTTCTTTCTAGATGGATCAGAAAAAATAATGCTTAAAAAGGCAAAAATATATATTTTTAAAAAGCAAAAATCTTCTTTCTATTCTTAAAGGGTGTGTAGAACTAACAATCTAGTTCAAGATTCTTCTTCACGTCACTTGCGAGGATTAAAAAAGTCTTAAAACTTTTTTG
>JARQZK010005172.1:105000-205000 GCA_030704885.1 Cynegetis impunctata
AGGTATTTTGGCTATTATTCAAAAACGTATCATCAAGTTTTAAGCAGAACCTTTCTGTCATCAGGTATGAAACTCCTTCATGCAGCATAATCATAAAAGTATTATAATAAATAAGGGAAGTCCATGTTTAAACTTGAATTTTTTCCTAGACCACATCCGTGTACATAAAATGTAAAAATAAATAACCGCATTTGTTGCTATTTCGTATTCCCACATTTCTGAAATCATTCATTTATTCATAAATTTAAATATCTCCTGAAATATTACGATGAGGAAAAATGCTTCATACTTTTATGTGAAATTGTAATTATTCTTTTTTCTATTGGGCGCGGACAAGTAAAAATAACCGGTTTCGGCATTTTGTCAATTTCAAGTTAAGAGTTAACGGGTTTACATATAGTACAAAATAATGTAGGCATGTAGACATGTAGTTATTTATATTTTATATCTTATATATCCGAAACTCAGTTCTATAACTAAGTAGAAATATCATTTGCTCTGATGGAAAATAATTCGAACTAAAAGAAATACTTAACTTGCATCATTGCAAATTATGAAATTAAGCAAAGCGCTATGAACAATAATTATAATCCAGAAGCTCAAATCGCTTCTTTTACGACACAATATCAATGTTTTCCGCACCGGTCATAGCAAAACACATTAAAAATAATAAACCAAAAATCCTTGAAAATATAATATCCGGAGCTTTAAAAATTTTCAAGTTAGAATTTCAAAACATAAACATAGTTGTGATAAATAAAATGATGATTCTGATCATGCAAATAATTTTTGTCGTATAATTTTATTTACCTATTTAATTAAAGAATATTTTAAATAATATCACACAGTTAGGTTTTTTGGTATACGGTTTGGATTTATGAAATCTTGAAACATTTCGTGTCAAGCTCAGCCATATTTCCAACTAGTTACTTGTTAAAAACTAGGTTGAATTTGGCAAACTTTAAACGTTTATAACTTTCCTATTTTTAATGTAATGCTTTGTATATTTTAGCATAATTGAATTTGCTAATAAATTACTTTTTAATAGATATAGCCATTTCCTATACCTAGAGTTAATAAAAACAAAGATATTTCACAATTTTGTGATAATTTAACCAACACACCTGAGAAATCGACAAGCGAGTTATTTTGATGTGACGTCAAAATAACTCAATTATTACAAAATTGTGAAATATCTTTGTTATTATTAACTTTAAGTAGGTATAATGAATGGGTATACCAATTGAAAGGTAATTTAACAGCAAATTCAATTATGGTGAAACATACATATCATTCCATTAGAAATATGAAAGTTATTAACGTTTACAATTTGGCAAATTAGCCCTAGTTTTTGTCAAGTAATTAGTCAGAAATATGGCAAAGTTTGACACGAAATGTTTCAAGATTTAAAAAATCCAAACGGCATACCAATAGACCTCATAACAAATTAGTTATAGGCTAATTTTGTAGAGAAGGCGCCACTGTCAAAATTTTCAATTTTATTAGAAATTTCTTAAGAAATTTAAAAATAAAAAAATACAGGTGTTCCATTTGAAATAACAAACTTGAAGTCACTTGCGGTAAAACTGGAAGCGGAATTTTTTTCAAAATAATTTTGAAGAACAGATTTAGTCGGATCATATTTGCCATAAAAATTTCATATCTATATCTTAAATGGCAAAAAAATTATGGACCTATCACGGAGCTTAGGGTTACTCTGTATATAAATATATATACACATATTATAAGTCAGCATCTGACGAAAAAGTAAAACTTCTTTATCAACAGTTTTTCTGTAGAAATAGTATTATTACATAAGAAATACATACCAAAAACACTGAATATAATTATTTAAATAAGCAATTACGTTCTCACATCAGGGCTATAAATAAAGCACTTGTTTTTCCTAAAAAGTTTGTAGTATAATAGTATATTATTCAACGAGCACAAAATGATTGCTATTTTTCACGAGGGTGAAGTTTGCGACACGAGCCGCAGGTGAGTGTTGCAATTCACCCGAGTGAAAAATTGTTATTTTGTGCGGGTAGAATACTATACTTTGTCCACGACTTCCTCGAAAAAATTATTAATACTCTGCATTTTCAACAATAAAAATTGTTATCAAAAGCGTTGTCATAACATTTTCTGTGTTCACTGAAAACTGCATACTCACGTAAACGTCCACTATTTCACTTGACATCGATTCCATTCCTTTCTTTCACTCTGATGAAAATGAAATGGATAATTTTGCATTTATTTATATTAATATTAGCAGAATAATTATTGAAAATAAACGAAGGCATTGAATTTATGGTTATCTTAGTTACATAAAACCTAAAAATCTAATAACATATCCTAACAATGTGAATGATAGTCCCAAGTTTGGACATACGTTTTGAGTGTGACGTCATGCAGTGTATAATAAACCATTATTCACTAGTGATTAATAGGTATAATTGTACTTCAGGAAGCACATGTATAATGAATGATTTATAGTACAGTCGTGGACAAATTAATGTTGTATACTACTACTAATAATAATAATACTTTATTTTAATTACAACAATAATTAAGCCAAATACAATACAATTTAAGAGAAATTCAAATTGATATGGTCCTTTATATAAAGTTTGAAATCATCAATATACACGGAGGATATTCAAGTAAATCATTTTTTAGATGTTTCTTCATTGTTTCTTTGTTCATTTGCTGGGTAACTCATTGTAAAGTCTAGCTCGTAAAGATCTTCTTAAGCTGATTGCTAATGTTGTTTTTTAATGTTCAAGTTGTTATTTGTCCTAAGATTATAAGATTGGCTTTGAAATCTAGGTAACATGATTTTCTGAGTGATTCATAACTTCCAAAAGAGATCTATCTGATAATAAGTTCGGCTATAACAGTTAGATTTTGATTTTTAACAAATAATGGTTTACAATGAGCTCTGGAGTTGACTCCTTCCAATGCCCGGACTGCTTCGTTTTGTGTTACAAGTTTTTCATGTATATGGGTCGATATACCCCAAATTTCTACACCCATCTTCAATCTGGAAAGGAACAAGGCGTGATAAGTTTGTAAGGCTGCACTCTAACTAACAATTTTTTGGACTCGGCATATGGCATATATTGAACTGTATAAACTGTTCTTCAATTGGGTACAGTGTTGGTTCCAAAGAAGTTTACTGTCGATATTCATTCCTAAAAGTTTCCAGAAGTAGTTGGCGTTTTTCTGGATGCTGAGAAGATGACACCTTGAGTTTTTTTGTTTATTGAGGTATAATTTATTAGAAGTGAACCAGTTGACTGTATCTTCTTCTGCTTGTATTGCTTAGGTGTTCATATCTTTCTTACTTCGAGCGTTGTATTGTCAGCATATAAGACAGTATGGTATTCTACATTTGTTGGTAGGTCATTGAGATTTTTTGTTTCACCGGTATTTTGTGTATCTCGGTATGTTTTATATATTGAAGTGTTTTTCGTATGAGGTCTTCAAACAAAAACTTACTAACAGATAAGGTGTTCTCTCTGGATTAATTTTATGAGTTGCTTTCCTCTTCATTCCTGACAATCTACATTCAGTTCAAACTTAATAAGAGGGCTTGCACTATCATTTTAGAGCATTGGTTTCTAACCGGTAGTCCGCGGACCACTAGTGGTTACTAGAAGCACCCGAGGTGGTCCGCGAAGCCATCCTAAAAATATTGAAGTCGCGGTCGATCATTTCAGTCACTTCACTCTGCTCGTCTTTTTAATATATGCAGTCCTTCTTTTGCAATGTGATGAATCTGACGACGTTTTACAATGCTGTATATTACGTGTATTTGCTCGATTTCTGCATGACAATAAACCATTAAGAGAAGAGTAACTGTTTTCCAAATGACTTGAAACGACGCAGGGTGTGGCTGTGGATGTTATAGATGAAATATTTTGAGGAATATCGTCTTCAGTGTCAAAAGATTGCGGGAATTTGTACGGATGGTGCTGCTGCTATGATTGGTTTCCGCTTTTCTCTTACTGCATTGATAAAAACGAAAAATGCATCTGCAAGATCAACACATTACGTTATTCGTCGCCAAGCATTGGTAGCCAAAACCCTCCCAGAATGTTTGGCTATTGCCTTGAAAACAGCTATAAATAGTATATTACTCTACAAGGGCAGAAAGTTTGAGATTCCTGCACTGCGCACCATAATGGCATCATGGCGCGCAGTGCAGGACTCTCAAACTTTCTGCCCGTGAGTTGTATACTGTTTTCCTTGCTACTTGGTTGGAAGTACGTACTGTCGGTCCCGTTTCCACGGCAGAAACTGTAATGTTTATGCCTTCAGCCCCGAGGCGAAGCAGACGGTTTAGATGGCGCGCGCACAGCTTGACCAATGCATAAAAATTAGAGTTTCTGCCGTGGAAACGGGACCGGCAGTACGTACTTTCCACCAAGTAGTAAGTAACTATCGCAGCGAGCTGCATCAGAAAACCAGGTTTTCATAACGTATCCAGCTTAAAAATTTATTCATTCAATTATCGTACCAAAACCAATCTCATCCAAGATACCATACGAAACTACCTACTTACAAACATTCAACCCTATTGCTACAAAATTGTGCCTTCTGTCATGTAAACAAGATTTATTACCTCAACCAATTCATATCGAAATGAATAACATCCAAGATATATGAAACCACTTACCTACACATTTTTAACCCTATTGTCCCAAAATTGCTCCTTCTATCGTATAAACAAGATTTATTTCCTTCCCTGGGAGGTCAACCCCCAACCAATTCATACCAAAACCTATTCATTTCAAGACTTCATTGTGTAAACAAGATTCATTTTCTCCCCCAACCAATTCGAATCAAAACTAATCTCATCCAAGATACTGCCTACTCACAAACTTTCAATCCTATTTATCCGAAATTACGCCCTTTAGCATGTAGACAAGATTTATTTCCTCCCCAGGGGGTCAACCCGCCAACCAATTCGAACCAATCCCATCCAAGATATCATACGAAACTACCTAATTACAAACTTTCAACCCTATTGCTTCAAAATTGCGCCCTTTATCGTGTAAACAACTTCAAAATACATAAGCACATACATACCTACATCGAATATATATATATATATATATATATATATATATATATATATATATATATATATATATATATATATATATATATGAAATTGAGTTTTTGGTGCCAACCATCATAAAAAGTCATGAATCATCAAATCAAATATGCTTTATTGTCTTAAAATTATACATTTTATTGACAAAGCGAAAAAATAGTAACTAAATAATGTAAAACATAAAAATAAACACACATCAATCGAAAAATATGTAAACAATGTAATACCTAGAAATAAAAATCACACCACATTTCCATAAAAAATACATACAAACTTCACAATAAATCCTCCTCAATCGAAGCTGATGCCTGTGTTATTCAATTTGGTCATATTGATCAATCAATGATAACAAAAGACTATTTTGTTCCTAGGTCCAACTTTGCTAATCGCACCCATTTTAATAAGGTTTTCAAAGTGAAAACCTCCTAAAAATTGAAATAAAATATTATCAGTTTCATTTATCAATAGATAGAACAACCATTTATTTTTATTGACTTTTTGAAGGTAATATTACTTTCAAAAAGGTCCGTGACAAGACAGAAATTTAGTTAAATGGTCCCTCATTATGAAAAGGTTAAGAACTACTGTTTTAAAAAAATAAAATAATGTCCGTTCATTTTATACACTTACCAAATTCTTACGATTTACATTCATTTTGTCATTATAGCAAACAAAAGAATAGACAATCGTTATACACCAGATCCGCAAGGAGGACATGTCGATATAATTAGGAATCGATCTACTCCTAGTAGACCTACAGTTCACCCAAAAGGCAAAATAGTTGTGGCTTTGTACAATTACGAAGCTAGAGATAATACAGATGTCTCCTTTAAGAAGGGGGATAGGATGGAGATCGTCGATGATTTGGAAGGAGACTGGTTCAACGTGATTCATCTCATAACAAAGGAAAAGGGTTATATACCTAGTAACTTTGTCGCTGCTGAACTTAGCGTGGAAAGTGAAGAGTAAGTATTTTAAAACACATTAAATAAAAGAAAGAGTGCCGAGCACAGCCCCGTCACTAAGTTCGCAACTCAAGTCGAGTAAAAATTTACTACCTTCAAAGTCAATTTGTAGGAACTGTAGTCACATATGAATTTTCAACTCTCTAACTTTGTTGTAGATGTGATTTCTACGTACAAATGACGAAAGTGACAGAATAATGTGAGACACTTCCCTTACACAAACTCAATTCACATACAAATTTACAACCCTCTAACTCAGTTTGGAGTTGCGAAAAACCTTAAAACCCAAGAAAAATATGAAATTTCTTCTCACAAATGGCAGAGATGCGGGAAAAAGTTGATACTGGATAATATGAAAAGAATTTATTGGTTAAATTTATTCCTGAAAATAGATAAAGATACACAATATCTCTCATTAAATGCAGAAAATTTAAAGAAGAGGTTACACAGATCTACAAATTCACTTCTAGATCCACCATCTTACAGTATACTGTTTTTGTGCCTATGTGATCAATAAATATGTGCCACATACAATAACATATTGAAATTTTGCACTAAACGAAATACTGAAACCAGTTTTTATTCAATCTTCTAAAAGATTGAAGGAAACAGAAAATATAATGAAATAGTTTCGCAAAAAAAAACAGCTACCAAAAATGCAAAATGCAAAAAGATTTATTTACATACACATTTTATTCATTCATAAAGTGGATTTGGCTCAGAGAGTATTGGAATGTTCTGGTAATAAAGCCATGATAGTATATAACAAATAGAGATTTTATTACTAAAAAAAAATCAGGTTCAAACACCCCTCTACTCGAGCCAATTCTCCTTATACCAAAAATTATTTTTACTGCTCTTTTCGTATAGTGAAGATTCTATCAGTGTTTTCAGAGTCACAATATATTGTCAGATCTAAGAATAGGACAAAAATTGCCATTAGAAATCATAAATAATAATTTTGGATCGAAGTAGTTTTTTATTACTCTCACACAAGCATTATTCCACACTAAAAGCAACTGTTGAGTATTTCGGCAATATTATCTCCCATTCCGTATGGTAGTCTAGACGGACTTCTTAGAACTGGGTTGGAGGAAGTTTTCACACTATGTGACAACAATAAAGCTTGATAAAGAAGTCTTAGTAATTATAGTTCAGTTCTAAAAAAAATTGTATCACTTTTCTGCATTAACAATGAGCTTGTTTTATCCAAATCTTCTCCTAGTACTTCAAAGCATTGCTTTTCCACATCAAGTACATCCCCCACTATCAGCACATTCAAGATTTCTATCGCTATAGAAGTATAACTGTTACATAGCACACAGGTAACATAGCAACGTCAAAAAACATTGTTCAGGGTGTTTTTTGGGATACATAGTCCTGCCATCTGCTTGTATCATGACTCTGCACTCGATCCTTCTAGTAAAACTTTATCCATGCCAGTGGTGTCTCTTTCATACCTTAGTTTTCCATAGAATCCAAAAGATGATATGATGAAGACTATAAAACACCTTCGACAAATCCAAAATGCAATCCAAATTCTTAGTCACCGTAATCGTATAATGATGAGCTTATCTATCAGTCTGCTATAGATCCGTGTTATTTTTTTAATGATCAATTTTTTATTTCTAATGAAATAGGTTAGATAATCAAACATGGTATTCTTGAAAAACTTTAAAAATGAACTAAGAAGGGTAGCATCCATAATTTTAAGGCACATTCAAAACAGATTTATCACAGACTTGTGGCAATTCCCCGTTCAAGTTTCAATAATACATTGCTTTAAAATTTGACGTTGGGTATAAACGCAATTTTTAATGGACTTAATATAGATAAATTAGAAAGAACAAATAATGATAAAAAAAATATATAATTATATTGTATTTCCTTTGACTGACTTCGAAGATTTTCAAAATAAATTTTCTGTCGAATATATATTTCTGGAATAAAACTATCTTATATCTCATTCGAATAGTTTTGATGAATAATATATCATTTTTCAGCTGGTTCTTTGAGAATATATCAAGAAAAGAGGCAGAGAAACTTCTATTAGCCGAAGACAATCCAAGGGGAACTTTCTTGGTCCGTCCATCAGAACATAATCCAAACGGTTATTCCTTGTCTGTTAAAGATTGGGAAGAGTCGAGAGGTTATCATATAAAACACTACAAGATCAAACCTTTAGATAATGGAGGATATTATATTTCTACAAATAAAACTTTTGATACTCTCTCAGAACTAGTAAATTCATATACCAGTAAGTTCAACATATATATTATCACAAACTAGAAATAATTGAATTTTCTGCAAATACCAACAAAAATAAGAATTTCAACATTTAAAAACATTAATCCAAAAAAAAATCTACAGGCTTTTATTTTGGTAACAAATGATTCAATTTTAATATAGATTGATATTTGTGTTGTGGGCACACATTATCTTCATTCAATATCATAGTCAGTTAAGAAAACTTTCAAAAGTCATTTAAATATTTTTCATATTATTATTGCATTTCTAATAAAACCTGAATTATTACTTATAACAGTTGAAAACAAGATGTATTTTTCAAAGGAAACAAACTAATTACAAAAATTTCAAAATAGTTATGTAAATGAAAAAACAGACAATCATCAGTAATTACTCGCAAAAATTAGTCAAGACAAGAAAACAATGAAATACAGAATGCCGAAAAATTATTCGTCCGTGAGCTTCATTTTGAAGTGGACTTTTTTACATTTGTTAAATACATTTGTATAGTTTTTTCTTCTTTTAACAATATATAATTTTTTAATATTTACCTTATTAGTTTGTTTGCTTTGAAAAAATTAAACTCCTATATATATATATATATATATATATATATATATATATATATATATATATATATATATATATAGAAAACAGAATTCTTCGTGTTAACGATACACGTTCGTGGCAATAAAATGAAGTGAACTAGGACATTTATTTGAAACTAATCAAACAAACCTCCTAGCGGAGCTGGTTATACGAGTTCACGAAACATCGAAATGCCTCCATATACCTTGGATGGTGTATGTTAGAAACATTAAGTTGTTTATCACAATCAATGGAAATGATAGACAGTCTGTTTCGCCCTTATTTGGGGCTCATCAGTATCATCCATCCATCGAAAGTGATAACCAACCAAATATTTCTAACGGCGTTATATTTTCCTTCCAGTGACTATATGGCATATAAATATGACACAGCGCCACCAGTCGGAAACAAATGAACCATATCTTACAGATAGAAGAAAACATTTCGGCAACGAGAACTCGTACGTCCTGACACCCGAAGGTGGTTACTATATTCGCTAAGCAAGAGTAAAGTTGATACATCAATTCGATGTAATTCAACATTCACACGCCGCAAGTAACAAGCGCTCCAATTTTATCCCTTTTACAGGTAGCAAATGAATAGAAAACAGAATTCTTCGTGTTAACGATACACGTTCGTGACAATAAAATGAAGTGAACTTGCCACGAACGTGTATCGTTAACACGAAGAATTCTGTTTTCTATTCATTTGCTACCTGTAAAAGGGATAAAATTGGAGCGCTTGTTACTTGCGGCGTGTGAATGTTGAATTACATCGAATTGATGTATCAACTTTACTCTTGCTTAGCGAATATAGTAACCACCTTCGGGTGTCAGGACGTACGAGTTCTCGTTGCCGAAATGTTTATGTGTGCTTGCTAATGTCATTTTTTATCATCAATTCAACAGTAAAATGAAGTTTTTCCTGCATTATTGAACAGTATATTTCTTTTGCAGGAAACGCATTCGGTTTATGCCACGTGTTGGCCAAACCATGTCCAAAACCCGAGCCCACTATGTGGGATCTTGGCCCAACTTATCGAGATAAATGGGAAATACCTCGAAGTGAAATACAGTTAGTCAGACGGCTTGGCAGAGGCAATTTTGGAGAGGTATATTACGGCAAATGGAAAAATAACACAGAAGTTGCCGTGAAAACATTGAGAGAAGGTACGATGTCCACTCAAGCCTTCCTTGAAGAAGCAGCAATTATGAAAAAATTCAGACATAAACGCCTCGTGCAACTTTATGGCGTGTGTAGTGAAGAAGAACCTATTTTTATAGTGCAAGAGTATATGTCCAAAGGTAGTTTGCTAGATTTTCTAAGGAAAGACGGAGAAAAGCAGTTAGGGTTTGAAGATTTAATTTATATTGCTTTCCAAATAGCTAGCGGCATGGAATATTTGGAAAGTAAACAACTCATTCATAGAGATCTTGCTGCTAGAAATGTATTGATTGGCGAAAATAATATTGCGAAAATATGTGATTTTGGTTTAGCTAGAGTTATTGAAGATAATGAATACTGTCCCAAACAGGGTTCTCGATTTCCTGTTAAATGGACTGCTCCAGAAGCTATTGTATATGGTAAATTTTCTATTAAGTCTGATGTATGGTCCTATGGTATTCTACTCATGGAACTATTCACCCATGGTCAGGTTCCTTATCCTGGAATGCATGGAAGAGAAGTGATAGAAATGGTTGAAAAGGGTTATAGAATGCAAAAGCCAGCATCGCATATAATTCCAGATGAAATTTATCAAATTATGCTAAATTGTTGGGATGCCCGTCCTGAAAATAGACCAACTTTCGAATTTTTAACTCATTATTTTGAAGGTTTCAATGTAACATCAGAGGTACCTTACAGAGAAGTACCTGACTAACAAGTGTGAATTCAAACTTTATGTTCTTGCGTACATTGTTTCTTCGGGTAGATTCTTTGAATAAATCACTCATCTCAATCTTATAGTTAGATCTCATTTAGTTTAGACAATACTTTTTAACAGTTTTTTTTTATAAAGTGATATATGTATATATAAATAGCATATGTTAATTTGTTGTATTTGGGTTACTAATTATTTATTCTTATGTTATTACTACGGTTGATACTTTATATAGATTATTCACCAGCATAGATCAATCTGATTTTAAGAACTAAAATTTAGAGTATTGTTTTTCTGTTTGTAGTTCAATTCAGTTTTCATTTGACCTCTTATAATGTTTAAAAATTCTCAACAATTTCTTTCATTTGATAACTTGAAAATTAGGACATTCACATATGCAAATATGGAACATATTTAACCCTCTCGCTCACCTTGTCCTCAATTGAGGACAACCTACTTTGGATTTTTTTCCTATGAAGTGCCGCTTGCTCTTCTCTGTCACATTGTTCTCAGTTGTGGACATCATATACTTCCAAATGAATATATGTGCTGCCATCTACAAGCTGATGGAAAAAAAATTCATTCGTTTGAAATATAGGTTTCCGTAGGGTAGCTGTGACAGCAGTGTAGCGCTCTACTGTTTATTTTTTTGTTGGTTATATTCGTTAGACCACGTGTTTGAAAACTGTTTGTTCACGTTCACAATAAGTGTAGACTTGTTCCAAAGTAATTGTGTTTGGTGATTTTTGTGCATATTGTAATCAGCGATTTTTGAAAGTGTGGTGTCCTAATTTGAGGACATTGTGAGCTAGCGATAAACGCAACATCTAGGTAAATATAACAGCACTTTTATTTTATTTCTGCAAAAGTTAAATTTTATACATTTTAGTACTTCGAAAATGGACCATTCATGAAATACCATACCCTGTAATGTTATTTTAATAAAACATATTAATATTTTACCCTCTGAACATATTTCTGAAAATTTTTTGTCTTCCATCAGCTCATGATGTCCTCAATTTGGGACATGTCATAGTGCCCATCAGCTCATGATGTCTTCAATTGGGGGCATGTCATAGTGCCCAAACGGATCATTTTGAAAATCTGAATTTAACATCAAAAATTTTCAAAAAATCATAAGTTGCATCACAGTAAATTTCAGATTTTTCGCTCCAATAGTTTTAATTCGTGACCAAGAGGGTTAATATGTTTGAAATAACTGTTAAAAACCATGATGTCTTAAAGTTTTATCTAGTAATCATTGTTGGATGAAAGGATATAGTGAGTATTTACTTAGGAATGTGACAGATACTGCTTATTCCCACAATTTAGTAGGAGAAAAACAGCTTTTGTAAAATATCAATGTATAATAAAAATCGAATCAACTGTTGAATGACCAGGTACGCGAAACAGTACAAAAAGGTATGGTCATGAAATTCTTATACCAAATTTATCTTTTTTACTAAGAACTTTTTGTACGAAATATAATCTAAACTCAATATTTGGCATGGACCAATAGAAAAGAATACCTTAACTCTAGCCACTTAGTTCCTAATTTCTTGTATTGTTAAGTTATTAATATAAGCCTGTTAGCTTCTTTATTGAAGGACAATATTCCAGACAATCTTTTAACTACTTACTTTATATCAAGCAAAATAGAAAGTAAAATCAATGTTCTCAATGATTTTCAAATATATAGTTGAAAAGTGTTAATTGAAAGTATTTAGTTTTTGTTTCAGATTTTAATAATGATACAAAAACTTATTTCTCATATGTTCACATTTTAATCTTAGGTATATTATGCTGATATTGTTTTTGTGAATGTTGTAATTTTTTATATAAACATCCTCTATAGTCATACATGTGTGGTAGTCTTTTATAATATAAATGAAAAATGGGTGGAGCAGTCATATTAGGAATTGTTTAATGTTCAATTTTATTTTATTCTGAAAAAGCCATATATAATATTATATGAATCCTATTACTTTTTTTGTATATACATAAAATATAAATTATAAAAATAAAATTTTATGCTACTCCAATCTACCGTGTATTTTTGTAGTATAAATGGGAAATACATCTTCAAGAAATTTTATATTGAGTCATTTATATGTTTTCATCTACACTTTTATTTTGTGATTATAAAGTTTAATCCATATGATTGTACCGTCAATCAGTTATTAATAATAATAATAGGTCTTTATTTCAATATCAAGCTATCATATAATATAACACTTATTAACAGACAGTTGAAATGAAATAGTGTCACAGCCTGGGATTAAATCACTCCACTCAAATAATCTTCAACAGAGTAGGGTTCCATTCTTAATAGTAGGTCAAACACCCCTTTTTTGAATTTATGCAAATCCGTCTCCGTGCGTAACCATAATGGTAATTTGTTAAAGTACTTGATGGATCTGTACGAAGTGCTCTTTTCTGTGTTAGCCAGATGATGCTTAGGATATAAAAGCGAATCACCTCTAGTACTGTATGTGGACGCGCCAAGCTCAATACCGTAATTATTCTTGAACAAGAACAGTAAACATTCTTGAACGTGAATAGCGGGGATTGTAAGAAGCCTGCTGGATCGGAATATGCCCCTACATGAGTCCCCTGGCTTCCTCCGTGTCATAATTCTCAACACTCGTTTTTGAATTTTCATAATCTCATATAGTGCAGACGAGCAACCGTAGAAGATAATACCATATCTTACTCTTGATTCGAAGACACCATGGTAAACCATCTTTAGGGAATCTATCTCAAGATATTTCGCCAACACGCTTATAGAATAACATACTGAGCTCAGTTTTTTACATGTTTCTGCAATGTGAGTTTTCCAACTTAAGGTTTCGTCGAGGTGTATACCAAGGAACTTACTGGAATTTGATGTTTTCATTGAGTAAGACTCACCAATTTTTATTTCAGCAGGAGTTTCGATACCAGAGTGATTCGTTTGGAATAGTACTATGCTGGTTTTATCAGCGTTTAGAACTAACCTATTGCTAGAAAACCAGGTGGATGCTTTCTGCATTATGGGGCGTATAATGTTCATTACCTCTGGGTACGTATCAGCTCTTACCAGAATATTTGTATCGTCGGCATAATTGGACATATCTGCTCCTTGTGTGTCCTCAAGGGTAGACCCCAGATCATTGGCGAAGATGATGAATAAAACAGGCCCGAGAACACTGCCCTGAGGAATTCCAAGAGTCAAAGGTGCCTCGCTGGATATGTAAGTCACACCCTCTTTGGTGACCGAGCTATGCTGTGTGCGTCCAGATAGATAAGACTTGAACCATGCAAGGCCAGGTCCACGCACTCTGTACCTTTCCAGCTTTTCCAAAATATAATCGTGATTCAATGAGTCGAACGCTTTGGATAGGTCCAAAAATAGACCTATCACAACTTCCCCATCTTCAAGAGCCCAATATATGTTGTTTAGGAAGTCAAAGATAGCCGTTGTCGTCGACTTATCTCTTATATTGAGTTATAGGTACACTTTTATATAAACTGCTTTAGACTAGGAGTATAATTGGCATCCATTTATAACCAATTCTTTTTGCATGAACTCATTCAAATTATAATATTAAACATTATCATTAGTATATAACTCATAATTTTTTGCTCATCCTTCATGTTTAAGAATCAACAATATAATCAAAAATTTTACTAGTGAATAATTATTTTAAAATGTGATAGTTTTTATTTATCTGTTAGGTATTTATGTTCTACTAAAAATCCATGACATGTACAACGAAATAGAAATACTCAACTCCTATGAAAGAACAAACGTGTTTCATTCCTCCCTGAAGTATGTGTCAGGGAGGCGGGCAGCTTGAGTTTGGGATTAACTCCTTCAGCCAGATCAGAGGATACACTTGTATGTACAAGTGCCTTAAGGATAGGTGAGACGGGATATTTATGGAACATAGGAAGTGTGGGTAGGGTTCAGATGATTAATACTGGCCCAGCATTCGCCTTGTAAGTTTGCAAGCAGTGACTTACATTACCATGAGGAAACCTCTGAAAAAAACTCATGTCAGACCAGTCGGCCCCGGGGTTTGAACCCGAGACCTCCCAAATACTAGCCAGCGTACCTAACGTACGCGACCAACTAGCTTGGTCAACTCCTATGAAGAGAAAAAGGGGCAGTGCAGAATATAATTTGCACTAGAAAAACTTAACATTATTAAATGATTAAAAGGGTAAAATAGACGCGTTGTTCACTTGACCTGTTTAATACATAGAATTGCTGAGTCCTGTGAGCCATTCTATCTATTTAAAAACAAGTAGATTGTTTATATATTTTGTAAGTGAATCTGTCGGGTATATTGAAAATGTTTGATGTATATTATGGTCCTCAGTTAATTCGTTGAAATAAAGACCATTCTTATTATAATATATATATATATATATATATATATATATATATATATATATATATATATATATATATATATATATATATATATATATACTAGCTGACCCGGCAAACGTTGTTCTGCCATATAAATTATTTTTATCTTTCTATCTATTCATATATCTGCCGATGTATATCTACCTATATAACTATCTACCTAGATAGTAATCTATCTATCTGAACCGCCAAACGTTGTTCTGCCATATAAATTATTTTTATCTATCTATCTATTCATCTATCTGCCGATGCATCTCTATCTATCTGTCTAACTATCTATCTATCATTATATATATATATATATATATATATATATATATATATATATATATATATATATATATATATATATATATATATATATATATATATATATATATATATATATATATATATATATATATTAAATGGAATTGGCATTTACTTGGTGAAAGTTCATATTCATAACTTTATAAAGAAATAAAAAACTAACTTTTCACAGGTTGAAATAAAAATCTATTGAGTAAACGCGTTTCTCTCGTACTAGTACGAGATGAAGTCAATGTTTTGACGAAACGCGTTTACTCAATAGATTTTTATTTCAACCTGTGAAAAGTTAGTTTTTTATTTCTTTATAAAGTTATATCTATTTATCTATCAATTTATCTGACCCGTCAAACGTTGTTTAAATTATTAGAATGGCTATTAAAAATTATGGGTTGTTGATAGAAGGGTGAACATTTTAGAGTTGTAGGTATGTATTTTTTAATGCAACATCATAAAAAAATCAAAATAAAAAATTTTGTCTGAAAAATTTATAAAAATGTTTGGAGTGGACCACCCTTATCACTTAGGGGTATGAAAAATATATTACGACTTATTCTCAGACCGACTATTGTTATTTTCGATTGCCATCTTGCAACCCTATTGCGGCACGGTGGATAAAATATTTTTGAATGCATCATAAGAAAAATAGAACAGAAATTTTGTCTGAAAATAAAGAAAAAATTAAAGGGGATGAAAAATAGATGTTGTCCTATTTGCAGACCTAGCCGATATGCACACAAAATTTCATGAGAATCGGTCGAGCCATTTCGGAGGAATTTAACAAATAAAAAATAGGGGTTGATCGTAGGGGAGTGAAAATTTGGGGTTGTATGTATTTTTTAATGCTGTATCATAAAAAAAATAGAACAGAAAATGTTGTCTGAAAAACAAAAAATTAAAAATAAAGTATAAACTTTAAAATAAAAACACTTGGCTTATGTTTCACAATATAAAAAATATTTAGATACTGTATTTAGCAGTAACGAAAAGTCGACATGTTTCGAGTTATAAACTCATTATCAAGACAGTCTTGATAATGAGTTCATAACTCGAAACATGTCGACTATTCTTTGCTGCTAAATACAGTATCTAAATATTTTTTATATTGTGAAACATAAGCCAAGTGTTTTTATTTTAAAGTTTATACTTTATTCTTTATGATGTTTCACCAAGTGATGTGCGAGAATTCAATCTCAGTTATCAAAAAATGAAAATTAAGTTGTGGACCACCCTTAATATTTAGGGCAGTGGTTCTTAACAGGTGGTTCGCGGACCACTGGTGGTCCCTGGAAGTACCCGAGGTGGTCCGCGAAGCCATTCTAAACATGTTGAATAACTCATATAACTGAATAAGTCGCGTTCGGTCATTTCAGCCCCTTCACTCTACTTATCTTTTCAATATATGCAGTCCTTGTTATGCAATGTGATGAATCTGACGACGTTTCAAAATGCTGTCAATTACTTGTATTTGCTCGATTTCTGCATGACAATAAAGCATTAAAGGAAGAGTAACTGTTTTCCAAATGATTGGAAACAATGCAAGCTCTTGATACTATGGATGAAATGAGTCTATATTTTGAGGAATATCGTCTGCAGTGGCAAAAACTTGCGGGTATTTGTACGGATGATGCTCCAGTTATCCTTGGTTCCCACTCTGGTCTTGATGCATTGATAAAAGTGAAAAATCATCTGCAAGATCAACACATTGCGTTATACGTCGCCAAGCATTGGCTGCCAAAACCCTACCAGAATGCTTGGCTATTGCGTTGAAAACAGCTATAAAAGTTGTTAACTTCATCGAAAGCACTGCTCTGAATACTCATCAACAATTATGCTCTGATATAAACTCTGAACACTAAAATCTTCTTTTCCACATAGAGGTGTATTGGCTTTCCAATACAGGAAATATGCATTCAAGATTGTATGAACTGAGGGAAGTGGAAATATTTTTTTTCTACGACCGTGCGTTTTAACCCACTTTACCGCACGCATTTTAGTTTTGAAAGTGTCACTTTCCCGCACTAGTGCGGGAATGGAATATGGGGGATTTTTCCCGCACGCTTTTATTAAAGAATAAACTGAATAATGATAATTATGTCTCTATGCACCGAACGCCACCGACGGCGTTACTATGGAAACGACATGTGAATTAACATAATATGTCATTAGTATCAAATTATTTGAATATATCAAATTTGATCTGTGTGTTGAAATCTAATCGATCTCGTATAACGCTTGTAGAAAAAATAATATATCAAATAAAATTATATTATATATATATTATATCAAATAGTATTCTCTGTACTACAAATGACTTAAAACCGTTGACGTCACCGTCATCGTTATCTTTATGCGACCTGCAACCGATGCCATCCTCATCGACGTCATCTACCTTCCAGTTGAAACCAAATAACTCCACTGGACCGGCAATTCTTACTAGTATACAGAATGCAACAAATTGTGTTTTCAATAATAATATTTATAATAATTAGTAGTTTTTAGTTAATGTTTTGTATATTATTATGTTTGTTGGAATAAAATAATTTTTGAAAAATGAGTTGGTATACTTTTTTGTATATACGGCGGTCGTAGAAAAAATAATGTTCCTAACTCGTGCGTAAAGTGTCTTTCTCGCACTTGACTGCTTGCCCGAACTCCGCTCCGCGTCGTTCGGGTCAACTGCAGTCGCGTGCGGAAAGTATCACTTTCCGCACTTGTTAGGAAAATAACTATATCTCTTAAGGATAACAAAAAATTTCTGAATCAGTTGTGTTAGGCCAAATATCAAATAAGTTCTCCCAAGCTTATTTATTTTTTTATTTGGTTTAATGATTCGATCGCGTGGAGTCATTATAGCGGACTATAGGTATCTCACACTTTCAAGGACATTTGTATGATTTTCAGAAATACGAGTATTAACGTATTTTCATAATTTCTATTCAACTGCCAAGTAGGCAGTCTTGTGCGTGATGCTTGTATGACCAGTATTATTTAGTTGATTTTTTGCTCAAATAAATAAATTGAAATATATATTCGAATAAAAAAAAATTTTTGAAGTTTTCTCTCACAAATATTCAAGATATACGTTATTTGACTTTATTTTCATCCACATATTTATGTGAGCAGGGGTTCTCGACGCTTTTGATAATGAAAAATAACCACCGAAATCTTGCCGACATGTGTTTGGCTTTCAGTAGCACTGAACCAAAGATTCAAAAGTTAGTTAAGACTATCCAGTCATAAAAATCTCATTGAGATAATACATTCACATCTCTAACATAAAATTTACTCTGAAAAAATTGAAATAAAACATTGTCAGTGTTTCATTTATTAATAGATGGAACATCCGTTTATTTTTTTCAACTTTTTGGGGTAATTTCTTTCAAAAAGTTGGTGGTCCGTGACGAAGACAAATTTTGTCAAATGGTCCCTCATTATGAAAAGGTTAAGAACCACTGATTTAGGGGGATGAAAACACCGTGACACGAGAATTTTATATATTAGATTTATATAGTGTGGACCACCAGGAACTGCATCGATCGATATCTCTGAAACTGAATGTAGGAAAAATTGAAAATTTCGGAAACTGGCTAGATGTCTTGGGGCCTATTCAGCTAAAATATTTTTATTTATTGGTCATTTCCGGTTATACCGGAAATAGACCCTAAGTCGCTTATTTCAAATGGGACACCTTATATATTATCACATTTTTGAATTCTACTCAAAATTCTAAGCAGATTTTATGCATCATGTCCTATACCTAAGTCTAAGCGTTTTTGACATATTTAAATTTTTATGTCAAAAATGACGATTGCAATCCCTAATATAATTATCAATTGTTTATATAAGGATGCCCTCATTACTTACTTTGAGGTGGATTCCTTGTTGAAAAAGACTTTCTTCAATAGATATTGTATAGTATTTGGATAAATAATCAATTTTTTCAAATAGAAACCCTCCATTTTTTTTTATTTTGTAGTATTAAGCATCAAAAATTAAGGTAACTTCATATGAGGTTATCTATACCTAAAATTTTTAGGTTTCGAAATATTGCCAATTTTATTTTTTTATATGGCGATTCATCAACAATAAACAATTAGATCTAGGATAGCCACGATCGTATTTGACATTTCAAATCATTGCCTCATGCAATATTCCATGGTGGTCACTGCGGTTTTATACAAGTTATTTTCCACTGTTCCCTATAAATAAAAATTGAGTACTGATAGGTCTGAGGAGCGAGTTGTCCAAAACTAAGGTCCAATGTTGGCTATCCATTGGTAATAAGATAAGTTTTCCAGATAATTAGTGACTAAATGGGCATTATGTGTGGGTACCCCCATAATGTTTATAGAAAAGGCTGAGAAGATCAGGCAGGGGCAAGTTGTCGAAATAGTCAACTTCAAAACTCATGTGTTTCTGTTATTGAGGATATGGTGTCACAAATGTACCACATGTTCTTGAAATAACTTTATCACATTGTCCGTAAATAATTAATAGGTAAGTTTAAATAAATAATAAGAAGAGCCACCCATGAAAAATTGCGGCTTAGATGCGCAAAATGTCTAGAAGTTCAAAGACAACAATTCGACCAATCACTTAAATATTTTTTTAACATTTTTATTTCCAGTTTACGGTATCAATATTTTCATTGTTAATAACTGGTTTATTTCTGTACATTTTTCTTTTGCGGGTCCAAAGTTCTACAAGTTTTCTATAATTCGTTTTATAGTATTTGCTGATTGTTTCTGTTTTTGAGGATATCGTGTCACAAATGCATCACATGTTCTTCAAATACTTTTATCACATTGTCCATAAATAATAAATATTCTTAGTTTATATAATATAACCGGGTGCCATAACGATGATTGGAAATGTCAAATACGATCGTGGCTATCCTAGATCTAATTGTTAAATGATTAAATGCAAAATCGCCATATAAAAAATATAAAATTGGCAATATTTCGAAAACTAAAAATTTTAGGTATAGATAACCTGATATAAAATTACCTTAATTTTTGATGCTTGATATACTAGGCTAGGCACATTAGCAAAAAAATGAGGGCTCAGAAACAAATTTTGCTATAGTTTTGATTTTCTCACCCTTTATGTTTTTTGGGTCGCTGAACACGAATTTGTGCAAAAGGAATTAGTGGAGACCCATAAATCCAGAGAAACCAGATCAAGAGTTCCCGAATGCACGTTCAGAACAAACTGTTTTATATGTGAATTACCAATTACCAAACAATTTTTAGCGGCAGAAGCCAAAACAACACCTGATTTGCAAAATGTTGTGTACCAGGTACGCGATTTAGCTGGTGGTTTGAGAGAAAGTGTAATGAAGGACGCACGAGATCGTGATGATAAATTTGGAAGGGCGGTTTTATGCCGAATTGAGCATGTACCTGATTTGGTTTCATATGAGGCGCAATATCATAAAAAAGTGCCGAATAGAACTTACTGGAAAACGAACACCAAAGACAGACGGGCAACAGAAAAGACGGGGACCATGTGCTCAGGCAATTGATGTAGTAATGCAGCATATATACACATACATGGAAAATAGTGAGGTCAATTCTCAATGGAAGAACTGATGGCCCAAATAAAAGGAGACTACAAACCAGATCAAAAGACAGTGGAATCTCGACTTCAAGGAAAGTATGGCGATGACATACTGTTCACCTTTTCAAAGAATAAGCAGACTGTGGTTTGTTCCAAAAATATAAGAGAGAAAATATTGAATGACGCATTTTACCAACAGAAGTGTTGATCTGAAGAAGAAGAAGAAGAGAGCTGCGAATAGTCAAAGCAGCAGCCAAAATAATATGCGCTGACATCAGATCCCAATTTTACGATGTTAGAGAGTATTCCGCTTCTGACTGTTTCATGGATGATACGGAATCTGTAATTCCCAAGACTTTGAAACATTTCATGACTACTTTAATTGTTGATAGAAAAAAGGGCAGGGACAAGAAGTAGAAGAATAAAAGCCACGCCATTTCTCACTGTAACATCAGTGCTGTAAGACTTAGATCCTTTTTGTCTAATTTACATATTGGGTTAGCAGCATTCATCTATAAAAAGTTTGGATCACGAAAATTATTGGATGTCTTGAGTTCGCTGGGGTTTTGCAGCACTTACGTCGAAGCAGTACGGTTTGAAATTTCTTTCACACTGAAAAACAAATTGAATTTATGTGCTGAGGGTTTTATTCAGTTTATAAAATAGCCTCTCCTGTTTGTTTCAGATGATTAAGGCAGTCCAATTTATAACACAGCGATTCATCGTACCCAAAAGTTATTATAATGTTATGCTTAATTTTACTGATGACTTTGTATTATAAAACACTCACTAAATAAATGCATTTTGTTCGCTTGTATCCATCTTTCAATTACTTTCCCTATATTCATTGTTCATGTAAGGTAAACTGGGTGTGTGAATATTTTTTTGGAGCGCTCTAGCGACAAAACGGCTGGTCCAGTGATTGTCAACTTTTTTTTGTCGCAGCACATTTCAACGATTTCAAAATTTCAAAATTTGGCGGCACTCGAAGAAAAAGATAAGTTTAAAAATTGTTTATTTACCTCTAATACACGGTGTAAAATAGTTTATAATAATAATTTTGAATTTAGAATGAAATTATATGTACTACAAAAACAAGAGATGTTTATAGGGGATTAATTACAAGTAAATAATAACAATATTTTTAATAAGGAATTTGAGATAAATTTTTTTTTCTATAATATGCATTATACGGCACACAAAAATACCGCGGCACAGTGATTGAGATTCACTGGGTGAGTCTTCCAAGAAAAAAAACGTTATTAATGAGAAATCTATACTGTTATATAATATGAATTGCATGATGTAATAAATTGTTGCAACAGTTATTTCACTAGATGTGGAAACATGGCCCTTTTTGAGCGCGCTCTAGCGGCAAAACGGTTAGCCTTACAAAAAACGTTTCGTGTGAGAAATGTAGGTAATTTTGTATGTCTCAATTTTGTATAGAATGAGTTATTCAAAAAAATTATTCCTTTCTGAGATATAGGCCGAAAACTGAAAAAAGTGCTAAAATTTGGTCAAAAAGTGCCCAAAAATCAAAGTTCCGGGCAAAATTTTTGCCAGCAAACTTCAAATTCGTGTTCAGCGACCCAAAAAACATAAAGGGTGAGAAAATCAAAACTATAGCAAAACTTATGTCTGAAAATCCTAATATGCATAGCCTAATACCACAAAATCGGAAAAATGGGGGGTTTCCATTTGAAAAAATTGATTTTTGTCAGTTTTCTCAATCTCATTTTAGATCTTATTTTTTGAAAACCCTGTATGATTATTTATCCGAATACTATACAACATCTATTGAAGCAAGACTTTTTCAACAAGGAATCCACCCCAAAGTAAGTAATGAGGGTATCCTTATAGAAACTTTGACATAAAACTTCAAATATGTCAAAAACGCTTAGACTTGGGTATAGGAAATGATATATAAATCTGCTTAGAATCTTGAGTAAAATTCAAAAATGTAATGATATATAGAGTGTTCTATTTGAAATAAGCGACTTAGGGTCTATTTCCGGTATAACCGGAAATGCCCAATAGACAAAAATGTAGCTGAGTAGGCCCTAAGACGTTTAGCAAGTACCTAAAATTTCAAATTTTTCCTAAATTCAGTTTCTGAGATATCGATCGATGTAGTTCCTGGTGGTCCACCCTGTTTCTATATATATATATATATATATATATATATATATATATATATATATATATATATATATATATATATATATATATATATATATATATATATATATATATATACATGTATATATATATATATATATATATATATATACACATGTATATATATATGAAAAACTTGGTTCACGGAATGAACCGCGTGAAAGATTTGAAAAATCTCGACGTTTCGGCTCCTTTTGCGAAGCCATCTTCAGGAGAAGTAAAAGGGAAATAATTCAGAATCGTGGCCTCAATCTGCCTACTCCACGAATCGAATTAGGAGGAATCGGAAACAATACGATTGCGTGGTCTCAACCTGCCTACTCCACTAACCGTACTGCTTCCTGTCAACTCTGAAGTCACAACCTGCCTACTCTTCAGAGTCAAACTGACGGGCCGATCGTCGCGTGGCCGTATTTATAGGGGAGGGGGGCGCGTACTCACGCTCATCAGTGCGGGATGCACTCTGATTGGGTGTGACATGGCGACCACTGAGAAGTGGTTTCCATGCTGATGGGAGTCTGTGACTGTCATCTCTGGTGTTCAAACAATTTGGACGTTTTTCTATTTCTACAGCTTCACGGAAAATTCGGGATTTGAAAGATCGGACGGGAGCAATAGTTCTTGTATTGGGGAAATCGATAATGTGGCCAGTTTGGGTGTGATGTTGGGAAAGGGCGTTGGCGATATCTGAGTGTCTTACCGAAAGTGAATGTTCTTTAGCACGAACCTGAATTCGTCGGTTCGTTTGTCCTATATAAGAACGAGGACAATTGGAACAGGGAATCTCATAAACACCGTGATTTTCGTTAGGAATTTTATCCTTGACGGATCTGACCAGATGGGAGAGTTTTTGTTGAGTAGTGAATATTGTTTTGATGTTTGTGTTTTTGAGAGATCTTGCGATCTTATCTGTTACTCCTTTGATGTAAGGAAGAAATAATTTAGGTGTGATTCTTGTTCAGTGGGATTGGAAGGTGGTAGAGGTGGGGTGATGTTTGTGTGTTATATATATATATATATATATATATATATATATATATATATATATATATATATATATATATATATATATATATATATATATATATATATATATATATATATCAACTATTGAATCACACACAGGCCAAGTTAGCAACCGGTATCGCTTTTGAAGTTTTCACCTCGATGAAAAATAAGGCCCGTCAGTTGACTCTGAAGAGTAGGCAGGTTTGACAGAGTTGACAGAAAGCAGTACGGTTAGTGGAGTAGGCAGGTTGAGACCACGCAATCGTATTGTTTCCGATTCCTCCTAATTCGATTCGTGGAGTAGGCAGATTGAGGCCACGATTCTGAATTATTTCCCTTTTACTTCTCCTGAGGATGGCTTCGCAAAAGGAGCCGAAACGTCGAGATTTTTCAAATCTTTCACGCGGTTCATTCCGTGAACCAAGTTTTTCAAATACTTCCGACCGCGGAAATCTTTCTGAACATGTATATATATATATATATATATATATATATATATATATATATATATATATATATATATAAAAATATATATATATAAATATATATATATATATATATATATATATATATATATAGGTAGTAGAAATACTAATTTGATACAAACGGCAAAGAGCAATAAAAAATATGTTTACAAACATAATAATAAAGAACAATAAATTGTACTTTATTTTGATACTATATACTTTTTTTTTCTTACCAATGCTAACCAATGTACTTATCTGCAAAAAAAGGTGGCAACCCTAATTACTATACACGATGAAGCCGCGTCGCTTACCTCGTCGATGTGCCTCTAGCCTCGTTTTTACCCTTCACTCGTACATCTATGCTAATGATACCGCAGATCAACTAGCAAACGAGGGGAGATAGCTGTTATAATTTATATAAAACATGGAAATTAATTTTGCAAGAATTAAGTCTAAATAAAAAATAAATTGTTTTCGAAAATTTAAGAATACGAAGAAAGTTGAGATTGAGAACTGGACACTGCTTATTCCCCGTCCATCAATTCAGAATCGGAGTGAAAACTCATTCTCTTTGTAATTGCGGGAAAGTCGGTGATGTTATTCATATATTTTTTGATTGTAATGGCAACTATCATAATGCTAAAGTTTTATACGATAAACTTATGCAATTTAAATTTGCCTTGCCCATAAATATCTATGACATAATATTCTCTGAGTCATCGGAGGTGATAAAAATTGTAAACAATTTTCTCTTTTACAGTAAATTGAAAATAAAGATAATATAACCGCTTCAATTAAGGTAAAATATGTCAGCAAGTTCGAAGCCTAATTCCTTTTGTTTTATGTGTTTATCGCCATTAGTTACATTTGCCTAACCAGACATCTGAAGCCTCAGAACCTTGTCTAGAAAATAGATCATTTTAGGATGACGTCACAACTGTCAAAACAAATCCGCCATGTTCACTTGGCGGGCAGACAAACATTTCGGCCTATGCTTACAGTGTAAAAGTCGTTACGGAGTTTGCAATATATTATTAAAATGCCAATGTTTTGTTGTGTTGTTAAGTGTTCAATGAGATCGGATCGGAAAGAGACCAAGTTCGATTCTTCAGGATTCCCACCGCGCTGAAAAACCGTGGAGACTATTTAAATGCCTTGTCAAAACAACGACGTGACTTATGGGTTAGGGCTTTAAAAAGGGGTCCTCTAAGCGAAAGTATGCTGAGAAATGCTAGAATTTGTTCAAGACATTTCCTATTGGGTGAGTATTTTGATTATAATTGAGTTTGGTTCCTTGATTTTTCAAAATAATATCCTAAAAAAAGGTACAAAAAGAACAACAAAACAATGATGCTAAAAGCTAAATGAAAGTAATGCTCTTATATATTTAGGACAACCAGCCCTACTAGAGAATAAGAATAACCCAGATTGGGTACCCACTCAAAACATGGGATACTTATATAGTTGGTGAAAGAAAAGATGTACAGTCCCTGAATCGACACGAAAGAAGTACAGTGAGGTCAGATGAACGATTCAAAAAGATTAGTAAGTGGTTATTTATGTTCATGATCAAATAACACATATTCTTGTTTCAGGCTTTATCACAATAAGCGTGCCAAAGATTGAAATAGTTAATCAATTGTTTAGTTAGAGTAAGGTGACTTCTAATTTATGATCACTTTGTATTTTCTTGGAGATAATAAAGCTATTTAAAAACAGGTATTGCTTATTTTCAACCCTATGTAATGTTGTTGACAAATTAAAAATAGTTAATGTAAAATTATTTATTCATTTTTGACAATAAACTAAATTATTTAATCAAGTCAATGGATTTCGTAGAAGGTACAGGCCACTGTGCAAGCCTTTGTGTGCAGGAAACAGATTCATTTTCGTTTTCAGCTGGACAAGCTTGTAAACAAAACAACAATGCTGTCACATTAATACAAACTTCCCCCAAACCTGCCATACATGTGCAATGTTCACTGGAAACAACCCCATCTGATAACAGGATTAGCCAAACCTTGCTTTTTGAGAAAGTCTAATCTGTAACAATGAGAAAGTTATTGATAAAAAAATATAATAGTGAAATATAACATTTAGAAATAATAAAATTTTTTGCTATGCCACCCTTTCCAACAACAATGTAGGCAATATCATTCATTTGTTGAGCCAAAACATCTTGGACATACCCGGACTCATAATATTTGTAGGCCAATAAAGATTTTTAGGTTTTAAGCTGCTGTCCAGTGTAGAAGCTATGACTAAGGATTATATAATTTACCAAATCCATCAAAGATACTGAAGGGATTACTTCCAGATCCTTGGACAACTCTCACTTCTCCAAATGAATATGGGTCTATATCGTCTATTATCTCCGATTTCTTGTCGTAGCGGGCTTTCACATCATCGGTAAGAGTTGAATAATATTCACTACGAGACATAACTCAAGAAATTGTTGAATTTTCACTCTGAAATACTATAAAACTCAAAAAAACAAACAAATGCATCTATCAATAACGAGTATCAAATGACACAATAAAGTTTGTCTGCCCGCCAAGTGAACATAGAGGACCTGTCAAAGTCACGTGACCTAAAATGATCTAGATCATAATTATATACAGAGTTTCGGTCATAGAAATCTTAATATGAGTAAGTATATATAGTATATATCTATGGTTTCGGTGCATAGTTGTAATGCTGAGCCCATGAAGGTCTTCTCCTAGCGTAGGGGTTTTCTACTTAGGGTGAGAATCCTTTGAGATAAGAATAAGAAGAAAAGGCCATATCAGAAACTGCATTTCTGTGTTTGTTTATTGTGTTGTTTTGAGTGAGATAAGTTTTAGTTCACCTCATCTTCATAATCTGTTCAATTTAATATATAATCTTCGGTACATTTCTATATATAGTGAAAGTTTTAATGTAAAATGAATAGAAAAATAATCGCTCATGATACTGATTTTGAGAGTCGCACAAAAGATGTTACTATACAAGATAATCTAACTTTTCAGTCGATGTTTCTATCGGAAAAATTGTTAAAAGGTCTAACATCTTGTGGTTTTCGAAAACCTTCCCCTATACAGTTAAGTGCAATTCCTGTGGGAAGATGTGGTTTTGGTAAAAACAGTTGAGATGTTATTCATAGTTTGTGTTCTAATGTAGGTATTTATGTTTTAGATTTGATAGTAAAGTCAAAAGCGGGCACTGGAAAAACAGTCGTTTTTTCAGTTATTTCTCTAGAAGTAATTAATACTGCAAGTCACGATTTACAAGTTTTAATCCTAGCACCTACAAGAGAAATAGCTGTCCAGATTGCTGATGTAATAAGTAGTATTGGGAAGAATTATGATGGTAAGAAAGATATACACTAATTATGTAACATAAACATAAAGAAATGAATTTTTCAGATCTGAAAGTAAGCTCGTTTATTGGTGGTTTACCAGAAAAAGATGATATAGAGAAAGCTCAGAATTGTCACATAGCAGTAGGTGCTCCTGGTCGCATCAAATCCCTCATTAAACAAAAAATTTTGAAAGTCGATAGTTTGAAGTTATTTGTGTTGGATGAAGCAGACAAACTTATGGAGAAAAATTTTCAGAATGATTTGAATGAAATTTATTATAATCTTCCTTATAAAAAACAAATAATTGCAACAAGTGCAACATTTCCTGAGCAGCTAAATGATTTTTTAAGTAACTATATGCAATCTCCCACTCAAATCAATGTTGAGTTTGACACTCCTTTACTATTGGGTTTGAAACAATATATAAAAGAAGTAAAACCATCATGTAATTCAATTCAAGAAATGAATTATAAAAATGAAAAATTGATACAACTTTTAGAATCTATATCTTTCACACAGTGTGTAATTTTTTCCAACTTTCAAACACGAGTTGAAACTGTCAGTATCATGTTGAGTCGTGCTGGTTGGAACTCCACATTCATTTCAGCAGCACAAACTCAAGTTAAACGGTTAGAAGTAATGGACAATCTGAAAAACTTCAGATGTCGTGTTTTACTATCTACTGATTTAACAGCTCGTGGGATTGATGTTGCTAACATTGATCTAATTATTAACTATGATGTACCTGTTGATGTAATGACATATTTACATAGAATGGGAAGAGCAGGTCGTTATGGTTCCAGAGGATTATGTATTACTTTAATTTCAGGTGATAAAGATATGAAAAAAATTCAGAAATATCTTGGCATTATTGGTGGCGCAAGTTTAACCATTTCTAAGTTGCCTGACATCAAGGAAAAACAAGTGGATCTTTGGGAGACTGATACAAAAGAATTTGAACAAATATCGGGAATAGTTGATGAACACGATGATAATAGAAATTTATCGTTGAGTGTTAAAAATGAAATTATGAACTTAAAAAAAAAGCATCCCCAAATGCATTCCAAAAGTACTGATTCAGTTGAGGAAAATAAATTTGATGATATTGTCATGGGTGAGAAGGCTTTGGAAGATTTAGACTGTTTACATATAAATGAGAAGAAATTGAAAATATCAAAACTGGAAAATGAAAACTGTGAAATAGAATTGGACGATTCCAGAATTGCCCTAGAATCAATGGCAAAAGGGATGTTCAATTTTGAGGGTATAGAAGAAGCAGCTTCTTCAAAACCCTCATTAGAAAATGTGAGTATCCATGATTCATTGTCTACTAGGGATAAGGGAAGAAATAGTTCTTCATTAGATGATCGAAATAATACACTCATATCTCTAGCTGAAGGAAAATTTGATTTTATCAAATTTTCAGCTGACAAGTTCAATACTGTATTTTGTGAAGATAAACACACTGAACATGTAAGTAATACAAAGAACATGCCAAATCTTAATCTAATGAGCATTGAAAATAAAGATGAGGGCAGGAATATAATTTTCCTAAAGAATAAAGCTGTTTATGAAGTTGCTAAAATTTTAACTTATGAGTTGGAGAGTATTGATTCTGATATGGAAGAAAATTTGAATAACTATTTAAAATTTCTTACAGATCAAACCATTTTAATGAAGGAACTGTCGGAAATAAATGAAATATCAAATATTGAAGTACTGAATTCTGTTTTTCAGCTGTCTACTTCAGAGGAGGTTGATAAAAAATGTATTGATTCCTTAAAGGATGCTAGTTTGGATAATATTTTTCTACATGCTTATAAATTTGCAATTAGAGGTGAAAAACATTGGAAATTAGTTATTCCAGAAAGTGAATTAAATAAAAATTACCAAGAAGAACATATGGAAAGTGAAGTATCTGACGATTATTGCGAAGTCATTTCCATGGAATTCAGTGAAGAAGATGACGATATTTCTGGAATAGAGTACAATGAGAATGGAAAACGCATTTATGCTTACGAAGACATTCCAAATCGAATGGTGTGGGTTCCAGTTGAAAAAGGTGTTCTTGATTCTAATGATGGATATCCACGAATAAATTTATTAGAAAGTGATGACATTCCTTGTGTTGAAAACAAGCCAGCTGAAACTAGTGTAAACAGAGACACTACTAATGCAAATTCTGACTCTCAATTAAGGTTATCTCAATCAGACCAAAATCTATGTACAAATTCTGTTAATATCTTCAAGAATGTCAACAGTGGTGAGCAGTTGGACTCTTATTCTCATAGAAATTTTTATCATGATCATTTTGTATCATGTTTTGATCAGTGTAGTGGAGAATTATGGCAGGATGGATGGAAGTTCAATTCTGTTGAGAATTTTGATTATTGGTTTCATAATTGGCAAGACAAAGTTCAACATGTTAGAGATTATATTAGACAAAATATATATGTTAAAGAATTGAGCGACTATCAGAATTATAAAGAAAAAAATTAGTTATAAGTTGATTATTTCTTTTTATTCTGATTTAAAATACTAAATTTTTCAGATCTGATCGAAAGGCAAGGCATAAATAGCTCAATTTCTTAAAAATCTTTGAGTGTAGTTGATTTATACATTAGAAATCTTTGGAGTATTCAGTTTTCTGAAATGGTGTAAGTTGAATTTTTAAAGTAGACAACATGGTTTTAAATTCTCTGTATGAAAAAATGTTTGTTTATGATTAATTATGTAATTGTTTATAATTGAAATTTTACTTTTATTCCTTCTTTCTACTTTTATTCCAAGTAATCTGATTGATAATAGGTGAAAAACTTTTATTTGTATGTTGTTTTTACTTCAAGGTTGAATCTAAAAAGGAAAGAATTCACTGAACACATGTATATAACATACAAAATAAGTATCTGATTTTATGTTAATTTAGGGAAAAAATTAATAATTTGGGTAAAACATTCAGTTTACCTATGGACTGAATGATGATCAAATTTATCATGCTACTGCCCAATAAATAGCTGCTTTCACTCGCCAATACAATATAAGGAATTGCCTTCCTGTATGCAAAAAATTTTAAAATAATTTTTTATTTAATCGTGTCAGAAGCATCATATATAAAGTAAGCCTAATAAATACAGGTACAAAAAACAAAAAAAAAGGTATAAAATTATATAGATGTATAGATATATATCACATTCAAATAATTTTCATTTTATGATGTCTTGGACCAGAACTTGGCCACGTCCAGCGCTTCCGGGGTGGCATTCATCAAATCCTTCATGGTGCAGTTGCTTGGGCACAGCGCGCACTGCGTGAGGTGGGAGGTGGTTTGAGTGTGTCCACAGTCGCACAGTGCCGGTTCGTTTGATAGGCCCCATCTGCGCATATTCTCTTTGGATCGTGCGACACCAGAGCGCAGCCTATTAAGAGATTTCCATGTCGACCATCCTTCCATATTTCCGGGAGGCAGTTCTTCGTTTGGGACTATCCATTCCCTAAGGTGCGCGTTTTCCTCCCGCCACATTGCCAGCCTCGCTTGCTTCTGTGTCCCGACGATGTTTTCTGCAGTGTGCAGGAAACTTTTTCTAGACTTTAGTCGCCGGCGGGCTGGCTGATGTTCGTACAGCGGGTGGGCTGGTGAGGTCGACGCCTTTGTCTTTTCTTTCCAGGCCGCCACTTTCCTTCTGATGTCTGGTGGGGCCACGCCTGCAAGGCAGTACAGTTTATAAGTCGGGGTTGGTCTCAGACAGCCTGTGATGATGCGGCAGGATTCATTGAGCGGTATGTCCACCTGCTTGGCGTGACTAGAGTTGTACCACACTGGGCACGCGTACTCCGCCGTTGAATAGCACAAAGCAAGAGCTGTGGTTCTCACTATTCCAGGCTGTGCCCCCCATGTGGTGCCCATTAGTTTGCGCACAATGTTGTCTCTCGCGGCTACTTTGTGTTTGGTGTTCATGCAGTGGCGGCTCGTGAGGTTTTGGTTTGAGGAGGCTACAAGAGGTGTTAAAAATACACCATAGCCGAAAATTTTTAGCATTTCAAGGTCAATATAATTTGAAGAAAATCAAAGTAAAACAAGCACCCTAAGCTATTAATTTGTTTTCACTTTCGAGTGTCTACCTTGAGACCTACAACTCCTATTTACAATATTCACAAAAATTCTTCTCAGCCAATTAATCAATTCATCTATTCATCAAATTTTTTCTTTCACATAATAGGTACCTACCTACTTAACGAATTTTTTAACAGCTGGTGAGAGCAAATAAAAAATTATATATTTTTGAAGATTAGCGGGATTCTGCGATCTTTAACGTTAGCAAAAAGATCTATAATATCCTCATAAAATTTTTTGTCTTTCGCCAAAAGTTTTACCAATTCCTTTTCAATAGACAACAAACTAATATTTTTCAAACGATCCTGGCTCATTGAATTTCGTAAATAAGTTTTAATTCTCTTAAGAGTGGAAAACGAGCGCTCTACGGAAGCCGATGTCACCGGGATAGAAACAATTAGACATAAGAGTTTATAAACTTGGGGTAATTCTTGATTCAAATCATTATCAAAAAGATATTTAATAGTCCTCACATGATTTTCATTGTGCCCCAAAATTTCATTGTCATTATAAACAACACACAGTTCACTTTTTATGGCCACCTTATCAAAAAAAGTGTATTTTTGAAATAAATTTTCCAAAAGGTTATCTGGAAAATTAGCCGAAAATCCGGTGAACAAATTTTTATTGAGTAAGTCGAAGAAATGCAGTTCTTTCAAATCAGAGAACCTTATTTCTATTTGACCCCTAATAGTATCCAAAATTTCATAAAATATTTGCTTATAGTGAAGCTCCATATCTGCGTAACTGAATTTCTTTCGTTTTGGGCTAAATTGAGTCGTATCATCAGTACTTTGAAATACAGAAAATAGTTTTTTAAAATAAACTTCTGCACGAAATTCTGAAATTTTTTCCAAAAGAAAGTTGAGCCGATTTCGTGAGTAAATTACATCTGAAAACTTGTGCTGTAAGATTTGAAAAACTATTTCTGTTTGTTCAAAAATTAATTTAAAGATGTTTAAAAAATATATAAATTCCTTATCTTGTAAGTAAGATATTAATCCGCGTGCTGTATTTAAAGTTACTTTATCGGTGAAAAATTCCTCACTTTCAACTAGGTATAGAATTAAATCCTCAAATCCTAAGCGGCCCCAAACAGAGACATTTTCACTAGTAAAAAGTAAACACTGCCAACAAAATAATTTATTTTTTACCTGTGATCCGGTTAGGCAAGGATTTCTCTCATAATTCCGTGTATTAAAACCGCGGTTTTGTTTTCTGTTACGCTGCACCAAATTGTTTAATTCAGGGGTAGGTTTTTTTGTTTTTATCAAAACTTTATCCTCATAACTTAGGGCACTAAAGTTATGGGATAACAAATATTCCACTAAGTCACCATTGAAATTTTTGAAATTAATTTCAGTAATCACTCATTTTAAAACAATACGCGTAACGCGAGTTGATTCCGGCGTCCATTATTCAGACAGTACGAATACGAATTACGATCATACTACGATTCAATCAACGACTTTACTCGATGTCAGGGAGATTCTATAGTTGTGATTGGTCGACATTGTATAAGGCTGGAGTTTATCGGTGTTGCCATGTACATGTGTTTTGGTTTTCTATTTCAATGAAGTATTCATTCGGAGTATTTGTTTTTAAGTGGTGTGAGTTTGCTTTTCTGTGGCAGGCATAATGAACGTTGAGAATATACCTTTCTAAGCTTTCCGCAGCGTTGCCACAAATCTTGAAATGAATGAAATGCAGTAAATGTAAATACCTTCTATCTTAATTAATAAATTATATTATATAATGTAGGTTGAAAGGAAGGTAGGTGCATAAAATAATATGATTTTGATTAATATGAATATGCTGAATGCTGACTATTCAATATAATATATATATTAGTGATACACGGAATATTATTGAGGAGGCTTAGCCTCCTTTGACTAGCCGCCTCTGTGTTCATGCAATGCTTCTTATAGGTAAGCGCTCTATCCAAGGTGACGCCTAGGTACTTTGGTGTTTCGCAGTGTTCCAGGGGCACTCCTTCCCAGTTAAGTTGTAGTCTTCTTGCAGCTTGTGTATTCTTTAGGTGGAAAGCGCAGGATTGGGTTGGGTTTGAGGGGGTTCTCCTTATAGTAGGTGGCAAGCTGTTCGAGTGCTTCTGATAGGTTCTGTTCGACAGTTTCAAAGCTGTCTGCTTGAGCGGCAATGGCGCAATCATCCGCATATATGAAGCTTTCTGTGCCTTGGGGGAGGGGCTGGTCATTAGTGTAGATGTTGAAGAGTGTTGGGGCCAGTACACTTCCTTGGGGGAGGCCATTTTTTTTTGTCCTCCACCGGCTTCTCTGTCCCTGGAAATCCACGAAAAATCTTCGGTTCTGGAGGAGGTTTCCAATCAGTAAGGTTAGTCTATAGGCCCTACTCAGTGCGTATATTTTCCCCAGGAGCAGTCGGTGGTTGACTGTATCGTAAGCTGCTGTTAGGTCTAGGAAGACGGCCCCGGTAATCTTCCTGTTCTCGAACCCGTCCTCTATGTGTTGCGTTAATGTTAGCACCTGCTTGTTGTGGGATCAGGAGAGGCTCGATGGCGTCCGTGATTCTGTGGAGTATCATCCTTTCCAGGACCTTATACATATGGCAAAGCAGAGATATCGGCCTGTAGTTTTTGGGGTTATCACGTTCTTTGCCTGGTTTTAGTATGGCAATGACTCGCGATTTTCTCCAGATTTTTGGAATTTTGCAGGATGTCATGCAGTTGTTCATCGTGTCGACTAGCCATTTTCTTGTTACGGGTCCAAAGTGCTCGACGCATATATCGTTAAGGCCGGCTGCTTTCCGCATTTTGCACTTGCTGATCGCCTTCTCCAGTTCCGCCGGTGTGAATGGCTTGGAGAGTTTTTCGGTCTCCTGAGGGGGGTTTCGTTGTATGCCCCTCTTCTTTGTCTTGGGGTTGTCATATTTTGGTAGTTTTCCATTTGTGAGAAGCTGGTGGGCAATTTGGTCTGATGTGACGTTCGAATGTAGATTTGGTTTGATGGGGTCATTGGCTATGGCGTTTTATGAGTCTCCAGGCCTTTTGACTATCTCTGCCAAAGTTAGTTTCCTCCATCAGTTTGGTCCATTGCTCCCTTCTCACCTCTGATATCCGGGAGGTAATAGCTCTTCCTTTGGTCTGGGTTTATTCGCTGAAGGGGTTTCTTTCGAAGAGCGTTTGATACTCTTCCAGTAGGGCTACTGTTTCTTGGGTGAGTCCTGGTACGTAACTTGTTCTGCATCCCCTTGAGATAGACGCTCGAGAGCAGGTTTTGACAGTGTCCACGAAGCTGTCATAGTTCTCAGGATCTGAACAATATGTCTGGACTCTCTCTTCTAGTATTCTGGTGAATTTGGGCCAGTCTGCCTTCCTGAAATTATATCTCCGTCTGAACTTTATTCTTTGTGGTAGAACTATTGGCAACAATTGGCACATAATTGGGCGATGTTGTGTCTTTGGAATGGGGGCACAGATGGACTTAACGCATTGTTGTCCTATTTCCTTTCCGACGAATAAAAGATCCGGGTTGTATCCGCGGCGCCACCTACCGCTGTTGAAAGATGGGGGGAGTTTGCTGTCGTGAATAAGTGCCAGGTGGTTTGACTCGGCCCACGCCAGAACGGCTTCGCCGGTTTTGTCGTCTTGTGCATATCCCCATACGTGGCTGTGGCTGTTGAAGTCGCCGATGATGAAAGGCGTTTACTGTTTACCGATTTTTACTGGTGGTTCAAAGTGGAAGTCTACATTTGGGGGCTTATACAGTGATGTCACCGTGTATTCGCCAAATTCCACCGTGATGATCTCGATATCGCTCTCCTCGGTGTGATCCACCATCCTCACTTGGAGGTCCGGTTTGGTGAACACGGCACTCCCGTATTGCGCGTGCGGTCTTTCTGCTACTAGTTTCATCCCTGGAACCTTGGGGCGTCGGTGTTGGATGTCCTATTTAAAATAATAATACACTAGGATAATAAATACATGGTGCTCTTAGGTAAGGGAGTACATAATGAGTCATCAAATTTGTAAACCAATTTTTATTAAAGAGTGTATACCCACTTTTCCCAGCATCTATAATTTTGAGAGTTTGACTCGTATGTTGAGGCAGTGGCGGCTCGTGAGTTCGTCTCCAGGGGGATATACATATTTGTGTTTCAATTGAAATATCGATACTTCCAACATCCGGATAGATCTGTTTTTGGTTTTAGGCTAAATCTTTAGCTATTACAGTATCTTTAAGGGATTTATAAATTTATCTAAATAATTTTCCTAATGTACCTTTCTACTCACCTACTTATCTTTTGAAGCTAAAATACATTCTTCTTTATTTGTCCACTATGAACTTCTCTATCACCTGTTCATTAAAATCAGGAATTATTTGGACCATAGCACTTTCAATTGGTAACATGGCCAAAGCATTGAGAGGATCTTCACACATAGTATTTCTTAAAAAAGATTTGTTCAACTTCAAAAAACATCTCTATGGTTCTGCTGTTGTCATTGATATAATCAGTAGTTATTCATGTACCAAGTGCGTTATATAGATCCTTACGCCCGATGGGCGTAAGGTAGTAACGCACGTGGTGCATACAAGTATTTTTTTCACGAAAAAATTAATTTATTTTGATGGAAAAGCGATTTTAAAATCGGTTCATTGCTCCTATCCATTTTTCTTCTCATAGTAGGCATGTCATTTGTTGATATTTTGACGTTTGTGAATATTTTTGTCATCATATTCAGTGAATGTCATTGCTGCTTCCTTTGTGTAGTCTTATAGAAATAATGGACTTGAAAATGAATTTACCCAAGAATATCATAGAAAATGCAGCCAAAGCTCCGAATAACTCATTGAGGGAGAAATCCAGAGTCGTATACGAAAAGGATTATGAAGTATTTAAGCATGGAAGTTGCTTCATTTCTCCTCGTACAATTAGCGGGCGTTTTGATCCATTATGCCCGCAAATGCGGGCAATAAAGGTGAAATAAACCAAGGTGAAATAAACATATAATATACAAGTGAAAAATAAAATACTTTTTCTTCAAACGTCATATAAGTGATAACTTTTGTGACGTTCCTCAATGACATTAAGTGTGATTTATATGACTAGGAGTATAAGTACTTATACTCCTAAGCGTATAAACACATTATAGTACTATGAATTTATTCACAATGGTATTTATTATTTATTCGTAATATTTATAGTAAGATTTTCCGAGGAGCTATGTTGAAGAATTCTCTTAGCAATTTTGGTTTTACTTTGCACAGAGTCTTCGATGTACCCTTCGGCAACTGCATCAGATTTCCAACCCCCATGCCTTTTCAGCGTAGTGATATCCACCCCACTATCAACAAGCATTGTTGCGGAAGTTCTTCTTAAGCAATGCCCAGTATATTCTTTCCAATTTGGAATCTTCAGATACAATGCCACGTCTTTTGCTACACTACCAATTTTATAGATACCCATAACAGCTTTATAACATTTCTCATTTTGATATTTCAAAAAAAAACGTCGTTCCCTAAAATCGGCAGGGCGCAAATTAACGTACTTTCTATATTTGCTGAGATATTCATCACCCAGGACTTTGAAGGTTCTACTCTTATTAGTTTTAGTGTTGGGAATGTTTATTAGCAGCAAAGAACCCATATCTTCAAGATCATCAACTGTCATATTCACTAGTTCATCGCAACGACATGCCCCAGACCCCCAGATATTCCAAATATCAAAACTACCTAAAAAATTAAGTGTTGGTTAGCACAATGTGAAACAAACAAAATGTAATTTTATTACCTTCATCGCCAAATACTTTTCATCTGGGGCTTCAGACAAAAATTTGCTGAACTGTTCCCTTGACAAGACTCTCGATTTCTTTGGCTTATAACCTTCTCCTTGCTTTTTTAAAAATGCACGCAAATTGTTGTATTTTTCAATGTTCACATTATGCTTCAAATTCAACACAGACCTTATCATTGAATAATGAGCCCACAAACTAGAACTCTTCATTTTCAGTGCCATTTCGGTAAAATATGCCAACAAAACGTTCTCAGAGTATTGCACTACTTTTTTTCCATTGCACCATTTGTTGAACTTAACAAACGCAGCTTCATATACTGCAGCAGATTTCGTCGGCAGCAAGTTTGCTATTCTAGCTGCCTCTGCCACCTCGGGTAGATCATTACACATTTCTGAAATCATTTTCTTCACCGAATTTGAAATATTTGTTTTAATGGATGTCAAACAAGTACGTATCCATGACAACGATACGAAAAAGGCAATATACAGTGAAATAAGTTAAAGATTCAATATGGTTATCTTTATTAAAAAATTCGTTTCCTTCTATTGTTTTATTTCGAATTAAATTATGCACGTTTGAAGAAAAAATAGTATATGATATTCGGAGAATAAGATACTTTATGTGCTTCGCATGGATTGTCTGACGAACGTAGTGAGTCAGACAAACTTTCCACGCTCAGCACATAAAGTATCACTTATTCTCCTAATATCATAATATACTATTATTTTTCACTTGTATATTATACGTTTATTTCACCTTGGATACGGTTGCTATAAACACACTCATTATTTATTGAGTAAATTAAGTAAAAATCTCCGAATCGACTTTTTTGAACAGTTATTGATAAACGTTAAAATTTGACGATCCTGTTAGTTTTCGATTGGTAGAGCTATTTGTATAATCATTATCGAAATTATACAAGGTAACTTAACTAAATTGATCGTTCTGATTGGTCGAAAATTATACGAACAAAATAATCACTAATATTCGCAAAGTTTTAGTAATTTCTTTAAAAGCAGTATCTAAACCTAACAACAGGATAAACTTTAATGTTTTTAAGCAGCCCGAAATTTATGAATTATCTTTTTTTGAAGAATTTTCATTTTTCATCACAAAAAAAGCATTACTTTCATCATATACACACAACCACGGAGTCTCGTTGTAAATGTTTTCATTTTCGCCTAAAACCTGGCTGACGAGCCGGCCGATTTTTATAACCTTTGTTCCTGAATTATATTCAAAACTGGCGTCGGACATTCATTATCTTTTAAATCCACTTTTTCCTACAAACTTAATTTGCTAAAAACAACTTTTTCTAACTCACGCAGCCTCATTATGTTTATAAAATTGGCAAAAGAAAAACACAATACAGCCCTCACAACCATCCGCCAAACACAGCAGGTAATGTTCATTGCGGGCCCAGACTAGTTGAGTTTGAGTCTGTAGCAGTCTTATAGTCTTAAGTATATATTTAATAACTGAGATTGAATTCTCGTTACTGCTAAATACAGTATCTAAATATTTTTCATATTGTGAAACATAAGCCAAGTGTTTTTATTTTAAAGTTTATACTTCATTCAAGTATATATTTCTTCCATGCTTGTGAGCATGTGTTGTTTAAATAATATTTTCATAAATGTATAGATGCATAAATCAGACGCTGTCGCTGGAACGTCTAGCTATGCATATGCATATAGATAACCTTTGATCAAATAATATTTAAATCGAATGATATTTTGAATACGAAGTAAAGGTTTCTCAGTCAAAATTCATTTTCTCTTCTTCGTTATGTATCATTTATACAACTCAAAACGTGAAAACGACATAGTTATGAATGACGAAAAGAAGATATTGATGCGTTTAATCGTTTTAGGCTTTGAGTCATTGTCAAAATACCCTTTGATGTAGTTACACACGTTTGAGTGTAGTTGCATGCCTATTGACATTCATGACGAAGTGATCGAACCCACCTACTATTTTTCTCGCCCACAATACCTATATCTTACTCTAACAGAAATCGTTTTGATATATGGGAGGAATTACACTGAAATAATCAATTTTCAACACTTCATCGATCAAGACGTTGAGATAGTTTAAGTTAGCATAAAAACTAAAACCATACGAGTCGTTTTCTGGAAAACGTCGAGGAACCCTCATCAGTACGTAATTTTTTGTACTTTGTTGTTGTAGTTTTTTTGTTTTTTCTATTTCGATACTCTTTTTCACGCTGAGCATATGATTTTATTACTGTCTCTCTGTAATGTATATAAATTGTTAATAGCAAACACCCGAATCACATGTACATTATACGTATGAAAAAAGTGAATACTTGTATCTAGATGTAGAATTTCCTTAACTTACTTTTCTAAGTTTATACTACTCATACTTGCTGCAGTTTTCATTTCTCGATTCTCCATTGCTCAATTGCAATAATGAGATAATATAACTTATGTATGATTAAGAACCAAAAATTATATATAAATTTTTCCTATTAATATAGTGAAATTTGTAGCTGTGCACGCAAAACGTCATAGAAATCACTATATTTGAGAAATTTACAAGTTCATGTTGTTTAGAGAGCTGGGAAGGAGTGTGGCAATTTTTTCTGTTGTGAATATTTTACGTTTTCTGTGGGAAGTCCGACATCTTGGAATCTCGTGAAATCCATGAATCACGACGTCTTTCAACATTATCTCTCACCACGTGCCGACGATCATCTCTTGTCATTCAGAGAGAACCCTATTTAATTTGTCAATCCTTACACAACGATTTCCACAACTCAACTCCTACCATGAGCAGCCTGAAATTACTCAAACTGCAAATCCATTTGTTCCAGAGAAATGTAGAGACTTCCCACAAAACACAAAACATTTAAGTACTTACATTTATGAAAATCTCTAAAAATAACTTCCAACATTCTTGTGCTAAATGGTTTGAAAAAATTTATTTTTTTTATGCGCCATTCGAAATTTTAAAATTGATACCTAGAACTACGCAGAGGTGAGAGCTATAAAATAAGTATATATGGTTAACTGTATATTTCCTTAAAATAAATTCGAATACCATTTTTAATCCCTAGAAGAAACAAAAATTCACGTTTCCTTCTTCACGATGTAATTCATAATACAGACCTGGAAATTTATATTTTAATACTTCCTACTAATCAAGATAAGCAGTAGAAAATCGAGAGAATAATCAAAGCCTAACCTCGCTAAGATGACTGACAGATCTGATTGTCGCAGGGCGGGATGGAACCATGATCAGACCATAGAGACGATTGGACACCTGGGGCACTAACCTGATAACATCTGTACTCGAGTAATTAATTGTGTTTTTAAATTTTGTTCAATCATTCTATTAGAAACGATCTTGCGTCTAACTGCGGGGTGTGGTAATACAGTTGTGAGAAAAAAATATTTACATTTTGTTCAATACCTATGTGAAAAATGTCCATCGTATGTAATTACATATGCAGTTGGTTATTTAAAAAAATTACAACCTGCTGAGATTTCACTCAGCACGTATAGGCGGATGATTGCATCATCTTTTTCAGGAGAAAAAGATGATGCAATGAATCCTAGATTATTCTTTTATATTTTATATAAAATGTTAATCTTGTTTTTTGCACAAATTCTTCGAGGAAAGATTCATCTGAGAAATCAGTCGACAGCAAAGAAAGCATCACTACGTCACTGAGGTCGTATTTTTTGTGAATTGCTTCATCGAGATGAATGATTCGAACGTAGTGAATTATAGTTTGAAAACAACTAAAAAAACCACGCTTTCATAGCAAAACTAGAAAGAAGTGAATAATTTATATCTCGTATTCATAGAAGCAGGTCGAGATGCGATTCGAACTGATTAAAGTCTGTGCGAAAACAGAGCGGTTATAAGGACAATAGTTGAAAACTACAATAGATCTTATGTTAATATCAACTCAATCCATATACCTACCAAATTTCGAAACTCTAATTCAATCTGCAGAAGCTGTGGAGGTGAGGAAGTTTTCAAAAGCCACGAAAGAACAAGAAATCTATACGTTAAAGTGGCAGCGAAGAAGAAAAAATTATAATTTCAAAGGTAACTTTCTTAACAACATACGTGCAATTTTCAACACTTTAACCCAATTTGGGGGTGTAAATATCCTGCGATTCCCATTTTTCAACTCCATAATTAGTTTACACATCTTTTGTCATTAATTTAAATTTTTCGTCCACAAACATTGTTCTTGAAGTAACAAAGTCTCCAAAAATGTCTAACACGTAAAGTACTTCTCACATTAATTGTTCAACACGTCTAGATCATTGCCAAGTCGGCTGCACAGAAGCTTAGTTATTTGAAACTACTAGTTGTTAGGTTGCTAAGTCACAAAAAATCAATTGTGGCTAAGCTCTTTATTGAAAGTTACCTAGCTCTCCGTCATCAGGATGCTAAAATTTTTCATACACAATAAGGTAACATTGAAAAAAATTGAAGTAAACACTACAAACTCTCATTGTGCGACTAACAATACAAGATGACCAATTGATTGGGCCGATGCTTATCCGCCGACACCGGATTACGTCCTCTCGCCTTGCCGTTATTGGGGGATATGTGGACTCGTGGCTCGAACGCCCCGCTAATCGAAATGTAATGTTGGTTGCAATTGGATTGAAATACAGGTATAGTTTGGTAAATAAAAAAAATTTTCGCCAATTTCAATTTTTCAAAGGTTTTGAAAAGCCACGAATGTCGTGGGGAAACGTCAACTTTTTAATAAAATCGAGTTTCTTGAGATTCACCAAGCCTGTTATCTTTTATATATAAAAATGAATCCTTGGTCCCGCCATCACGCTTGAACGGCTGGACCGATTTCACTAATTCTTTTTTTGTTGTGTTTTTTATTGTCAGAAGAAGGTTCTTATGAAAGAAAAAATCAAGAAAATTGCACGGGAAATTAGAAAATCTCTATATATAAAAATGAATCCTTATTTCCCTTGGTCCCGCCATCGCGCTTGAACGGCTGGACCGATTTTTATTGTCAGAAGGTTCTTATGAAAGGAAAAATTAAGAAAATTGCGCGGGAAATTAGAAAATTTGAGAATACTTAACCACCATATAAAATTATTTCTAATCTGTCATTTTTATTTTGTCATAACTTACAATAGAAAAATTGATATTACTCTCAATTGTTTACCCTTCTACGATCAACCCATTCATTTTTTTAAATTTTATCCACAAATCCCCAATAGGGCTGCAAGATGGCAATCGAAAATAACAATAGTCGGTTTGAGAATAGGTCGTAATATATTTTTCATACTCCCAATGATTAACATTTTTGCCGGATCAGATAGATTGATAGATAGAAATATAGATAACTAGATAGATAGATATACATCGGCAGATAGATGAATAGATAGAAAGATAGATAGGTAAAAATAATTTATATGGCAGAACAACGTTTGCCGGGTCAGCTAGTTGCTATTAATTATCAAAAAATTGAAAATAGTTCACAGGCAACAAGTCAAATATATATATATATATATATATATATATATATATATATATATATATATATATATATATATATATATATATATATATATATATATCCTATATAAAGTGTGTCCACGGATGGGGTGCCCAAGAGGAAAACCTTTTTTATTTTCAGTTTTAGAGAAAAATGTTATAATATAATTATACTTAAATTACTGAATTCACCGATGTTGACAGTTACGTAGGAAATCGCAAAAGTCACTTACTAGATTATTATTACATTTCCAAACTTAGTGCATAAATTCATGAGGTTTTACATGAAATTGCATATAAAATGAATCAGGTTTCGCAAAACTTGAATTTAATTTAATTTTATGGGGTTTTTGAACAAGCAAAACTTTTTATCAAGAATGACATTTTTCTCTTAAATTGAACATAAAAAAGTTTTCTTCACCCCATCCGTGGACACACTGTATATATATATATATATATATATATATATATATATATATATATATATATATATATATATATATATATTTGAATTGATGAGGCCGTTACTCAATGAAAATCTATTGTTAACATGTTTAAGAAATGAAACTCTGAGTTTAACGATTTTCATATATAATAAAACAACAACAGTTTCTGCACAACGCGTTTCGCTGACACTACAGCTTCTTCACGACTGAAATTCGCACCTACAAAAAGTTTTGCGTTCTTACCTCGAATATCGGTCAGGCAAATCGATGATATGATAAAATCTGAGTTACCTAGTGTTCGCAACAGACAGTGGGCGTTGCTTAATGTTTTATTATCTTGTATGTCGGTATTCTCTTCAGTGCGTTATAAATTTAAACCAGATTTTCGCCCTGGAATGATCAATGGTCGTTGTCTGTTTCAACCCATCGTGTTTCGCATATACTTTGAATTTTCGTGCCACCCAAGTTCTTCTAAGAATGCTCCATGGCATACTGCAGAAGCGTTTGCAAACGTCAATTGCCCCTGTTGTGTTTCTACACGAATAGACTCTTTGTGGTTTGGCCAAGGAGTTATTGAAGGCACGATTACTACAAGGACAACTTATGCATGAATCGCTTCACGAAGTTGGCTTCAATGAATTGTTTCTTTATTCTCAATTTAGTCAATACTTTTTATTTAGGTTTCTTTTATTGGATAATTATCATCAAATGGTAATTCTTCAATGCTTCTGTTTCATCAATTTTTCATTTGAATAAAACCATGAACCGGTTCTCATTTATTATGTAGCAATTCTTACCAAACGTTACCTTCTTTGCTTCTTAGCCATTTCCCTAATTTGATATTAATCTTACTTCAATTATTTATTTGCTTTATAGAAATACAAATTGGAAAATTAAAACTGACTGTGTGAAATAAACATATTTATTGATAAATTTGCTTGTGAATATATTAATCAGAGATAAGCTGAATGTTTTAATTCTTAGAACCTTCGCGATGCTATACCATTTTCTTCATGAAAAATAATAAGCAATTACACTTATGAACGTTAAAATTTGATTTCTAATTGAGAAAATGAAAATTGTTGCTGCGGGTTATAACAATCATCTTTTAACATAATTGACAGGTATATAATTATAGAAGGATGAAGAAAACAATGATGTCAATTGAAGAAAAATAAACGTGGAAAAGGATAAAAAATGAAATTTTTTTATACAAAGACATTTATTCATAGTTTCGATATTCATATGATTATTTAAATATAAACGGCTAATTCTATTTACAATGCAACAAGGCGTAAAGAATACTTACACCAAATGTTCTCACCATTCATAAAATTTACCTTCTCAATAAATAAATCCAATTTTTATCAAACAAACACATGATAACAATTCACAGCTATCACATGTAAAAAGGACTGCACAAGTGTATATACTTTACTGACAATAAACAAAAACTGCATCAAAACTAATATGTACAAATATGTGGAAAAAATGTTATGTTATATGTCAATGAGTGAAATTCCAGAGAAAAAATTGACAACAAAATTTATTTTTACAAGATGGATGTAAAGTATATTTTGCCCAACTATAGAAAAATAATTGAAATGAAGAAATAAATATAGTCTGTCCAGTCTAAGTTGGCGTGTACGTCACAGTCATGCGCAAATAACGACGCAAGGCTGCCTACCCAAATAAATAAAATTCGAAATGGTCAAAATTCATATCTGTCGTAAGTAATTTTCTGAAAAAGTAGTTATATGGTGATAGTGACCGGATCATCCATTTCGACAAATATTCTGTTCTTAACATATCAAATCGTATGTATCTCTCAAGAAAAACTAACATTCCGAGTAATGAAAATAAGTTGAATGTTTGTTAAGTTGTCATTTAATTGAAAAATTTGCAATGTTGTCGGACCCTCTCGACCAACGCCATTTCACGTTTGACAGTCGCCGAGTAACCTAGAAGATTTTGTAATTAAGTTTGATTTATCGATCGATGAATATGGATTCCATATAAATGGACCCTTCTGGTAGGGAATAATGGCCAATTTGAATTTACCGCTAAAAATCCCCGCCATGTCAAAGATGCAAGATATCTCATTTTGTTGAAAATTGGGTTAGCTATTTAGATTTAAGATTATTTATTACGTCTGGCAACAGTGTTCACGATCGACGTCATATACAATTGGTGACGTACACGCCAACGGTCGCTGGACAGACTTGTTTATTAGAAACAGGTACACGAAGACTAATTCTGAAATTAATTCACACATTTTTATCAAAAATTCACAGCATTCACTGTAACAACAATAAATTGATTCTGACAAACAAGCGTGCACAGAGCAGAGTATGGATGTGTTTAATTACTAATGCTATAAGCATGACAAGATTTCTGATGTCATGCCAATGGACGTCATTATAGGAGGGGTGCTTTGCCGCATTGAATTAGTGCCTTTTTTTGCAATAATACTATAAAATTACTTGCAGCATGTGACTGGAAACTCACATCTTAAATTTTTTTTATGGAATCAAGAGTTATTAATTTTATGTAACAAGGACTAGAACTCACTCTAGTATATAGTTGAGCCTAATATTGAAAAATGTTTTTTATAAACAAAAAAAATGTATATTTTAGAAATAATGAAAATATACTATTTAAAAATAAAATATTTGAATCATGTTATCTATGCAATAAATAATCCCTACGCAGTCTATATAATAAGAACTACATTTTCGTTCCATATTTCCTTCTTAAATTCTCATAAATTTATTATATATCTCTATTGATACTGTTTATTATTTCACTGTGAACATATTCATTTATAAAGTTGAAGTTAGAGTTCCGCGCATTCCTTTCGGAGGTATCTTACTACCTTACTCTGTTACGGTAAAAATAAATGAAGTATTAAAACATTGAGTATATTATCACAAGACAAAAATATGAAAATAAAATAATAAAACTTGTGATATCTGAAGATATTTCAGTTGGTTCCTTTTTTGTATGATTTACTATTTCAGAAAAATTATTTTGTATTAAATTTGGTGTTCTAATTACTGTTCACAGCATTCATCTACATTAATTTTTTTAACTAATTTGTTGTTAGGCCTAAGACTTCAAAACTGCTAATTTCGATACTAACCCTTTTCATTTCGAAATTGGATTAAATGCAATTATAATTGTAAATTGTATAATTCGTGTTGAAGCTTGCGCTATTACCTGTTTGGCACTTATTAGTACTGCCAAATTTCTAGTTTTCGAAAGCTTGGAAGATATTTGGTAGAGTTTCATTAGTCAAATTCCTATCGAAACGCTAACTATAAGAACACTGATTGAAATTATGTTTTTCGCTAGAAATTGGACTGTACATTTTGAATCCCTTACTAAAATTTCGCTTAATACATGCATTATAAACTTTCATTCATTGAGAAGTATAACTGGATTTTACTTAATGAACTGTGCCAGTGAGGCGTTAGCATGCAACACCAGCCTTTTATATTCAGTCCGCTGCAATCAGCATTACATAATTTATGACAAAATAATGAGCTTGTCCATCTTCATAACTGCATATCAATTACAGGTTTATGACATCATTCAATACTGAATAAATAGAGATAGAGTATTCAATATATTATTATAAAATTTATATCATAAAATAATTACTAGATATAGTCCGGGGAAGTAAGTATATAGAGAGGAAAAATTAAAAAGTAGGGGTCATAATTTTTTTAAGTAAGTACACTGACCCCTCATCGCTTTCCTAAATTTCTGACCAAATCCCGTGAAAGCTCGAAACATAGCTTGCAAGCACATTTGAAAGCACTAAAATTCGATGATTTTTTGCTTATAACTTTTTCTGATGTACTCGCACAAAAAAAATCGTAGAGATCAAATTCACAGTAAATTTTATGCCCTACACGATGACGTAAGTCGACTTTTGAAATGAAAATGTTTTCGACTCAAAATTTTCCAAAAAATGAAAATTGTTACGAAAGGTAGTGTTTTAACCGGCAACCATACTGAAAATAACCATATCGAGATCAAAACATAGGGAAACATAGATGGTGTGCTATAAAAAATTTACGTATTTTCAGATTTGGAAAATTCAAAATGGCGGCCGCAAAAATCGAATATATATATATATATATTTTTTTCAATCACGCTTCCTCTTGAAAACATTAACGATATCGAAACGCGGTTGGTTGCAATCGATAAGGGAAAAGTTGTAGTTTTAGGCATAAAATAAAAAAAAATTTTATACATTTTTTTACATAACTTTTTTTAAAAATTTATTAAAAAAAAATTTTGTTTGTTGAGTTTTTCCCCATTTTTGCATTGAAAAATAAAGTCAATCATTATACTCATACTCGAAATGTATTTACCGTTAAAAAAGCCGAGATATAGAAGCTCAAAGTTCGCTTCGTACTGTGACCATACTATTAAAAATTTTCAAATTCTTATTGTTGCATTAGATTGTTTCACCTGTGTGGTGATTAAATACAGATTTAAAAGAACGTTGGGTCACTGGCTGCATCAAAAATAAATCAGTAGTCGAGCGCGGCAAGATTACTAATTTATTTTCTATGCAGTCAGTGACACAACTTTATTTAAAATCTGTATTTAATCAGTACGCAGGTGCAACAATCTAGTGCAACAATCAGGATTTGAAAATTTTTAATAGTATGGTCACAGTACGAAGCGAACTTTGAGCTTCTATATCTCGGCTTCTGATTATTGTATTTAAACAATTTTTTTTTAAATACGCGTTTTTTAACGGCAAATACATTTCGAGTATGAGTATAATGACTGACTTTATTTTTCAATGCAAAAATGAGGAAAAACTCAACAAACAAAATTTTTAAAAAAAGTTATGTAAAAAAATGTATAAAAATTTTTTTTATTTTATGCCTAAAACTACAACTTTTCCCTTATCGATTGCAACCAACCGCGTTTCGATATCGTTAATGTTTTCAAGAGGAAGCGTGATTGAAAAAAAAAATATATATATATATTCGATTTTTGCGGCCGCCATTTTGAATTTTCCAAATCTGAGAATACGTAAATTTTTTATAGCACACCATCTATGTTTCCCTATGTTTTGATCTCGATATGGTTATTTTCAGTATGGTTGCCGGTTAAAACACTACCTTTCGTAACAATTTTCATTTTTTGGAAAATTTTGAGTCGAAAAAATTTTCATTTCAAAAGTCGACTTACGTCATCGTGTAGGGCATAAAATTTACTGTGAATTTGATCTCTACGATTTTTTTGTGCGAGTACATCAGAAAAAGTTATAAGCAAAAAATCATCGAATTTTAGTGCTGTCAAATGTGCTTGCAAGCTGTGTTTCGAGCTTTCACGGGATTTGGTCAGAAATTTAGGAGAGCGATGAGGGGTCAGTGTACTTACTTAAAAAAATTATGAGCCCTACTTTTTTTATCTTTCTCGTTGATAGATTTTTTGATCTTACTTCCCCGGACTAATATACCAAGAAAAACATTAGCAAATTAAAAAAAAAAAGTATAGAACTTATTGCTACTTACGCATCAATAAAATAAGTTTGAAATTATTGACACTATTTCAAAAATACACTTTTAGGTAAGTATTCAGTTATTGTAACATCACATGAACATACATATTTATTTAAAACTTTTCTAGTAATTTCAAGACACTTTCACTTATAAAGAACTATTATGTTACATAATATCAAATGAAAACTGTATCTCTTCAGTAAACTGACGAAATATAATGCGGGTCAAGCTCATCACTTAGTTTAACCAGCTGCTACAGCCAGAGAGTATGACCAGAAGCTAGACTTAGAGTAGTAATTGAGCACCATGGAAGGAATGGTTCTGTGACATATCGATCATTATCACTTGCTCAAAAAATTTGTTCAACATGGTTGCTAACCATAAAAATGTCCTCTACAGGGATTTACATAATCTGATAACATATACTGTACAATAACAAAATCTTCACTCAAAATTATTTTACAAAAGGTAACTTTACTGTCTACAATAGATTCAAGAGATGTTTCTGTGTTTATACCAAAAAAAAAAAACAATCCCCACATCCATATTTTGAATAACTTTTCAATATCACAGAAATCTAATGATTAGTGAACAGGTTGTTTCATCTTATTACCTAATAAACATAAAAAATTGCGATAACTTTCCTCTCAGTAATTTTTGCTTAGTGTTAAATACTTTCGTTTTTATACAGAATATATTATTATGGTTGATTGAATCAATTAAAATGTATTCAGTTTTTCGATTTCATGAAACTAGCCTCTTTCATAATGTAATTACTGATCTAAATAATTAGTTTTAGAAAAGGTACTAGTAGATTTTCTAAAAAAAACAATTATTGCTCCATCAATTCAAAAATTCAGTCTGTAAATATAATGCAATTCTAAACAACAATTCCATTTGGTGAATAAAAAAATTAATATATATGATATATTATATATATATATATATATATATATATATATATATATATATATATATATATATATATATTATATATATATATATATCACAAATATTTATATATTATAAATATATATATATATATATATATATATATATATATATATATATATATATATATATATATATATATATATATATATATATATATATTTGAATTGTTGTTGCCTGTGAACTATTTTTAATTTTTTTATAATTATTAGCAATAACAGGCTTGGCGAATCCCAAAGAAACTCGATTTTATTAAAAAGTTGACGTTTCGCCACGATATTCGTAGCTTTTTCAAAAAAAAATTTTGAAAAAGCCACGAATGTCGTGGCGAAACGTCAACTTTTTAATAAAATCGAATTCTTTTTAGATTCACCAAGCCTGTTATTTCTAATAATTATCAAAACGTTATATATATAGACATATATATATATATATATATATATATATATATATATATATATATATATATATATATATATATATATATATATATATATATATTATATATATATATCCCACTAACAATGCTACGTCCTTTGAAAAAAGTATCAGTGTATCATTAAGAAATCAGATTTTTGACTCTGTATTGGATTGAAAGGTCCAAATTATTCTAAGATGGTAAAATTGAAACCAATTCATGCCAACTTTGAAGAGTCAAGAAAATTAAAACAATTAAAGCATATATCGATAGGAAGATCCAAAATTATTAGGAAATTTATGTGGCAACTATTCGATAAGAAAATACATCTTATCTGATAATTCGATTATATTTAACTGTATGTACCCCTAACAATATATTTATTTATTTTTCAATAATTTCATTTATTGGCTGCCTGAATATTTGTCATACCCTGTGTACCAGTCATATAAAATCATTTGTTAAATAATACTAGTATAGTTATATTTACGTGAAATTATTATATCAATTACCAGAGATTTTTTAATCGAATTTTTATTTTCATTGATAATAAGGATAGAAAATTATATTTTCACAAAACATCAGATTTACTAATGTTTTTATCTAAAAAGCGCATTCAGATCCATCAATTGTTCCGAGATCTGATGGTAAAAAGTGTAGTTCATGTATAGGTAATTTAAGATTGAGAATTTGTAATCTAATGTTACTATACCATTAGGAAAAAACATAGTTTCATCTTAACCACGGAATTCGAATGATTGGAACCTTTTTTAGTTATTTAACATGCATGGAGGTTCGATACATAGAAAGAGTATTCTAAAGGACGTAACAATGATAGATGTAAATTATGTATGTATATACACAATATTATCAAGTTGTTCGGAATGTGACACTTATTTAGAGTTGGTAAAGTGATTTCAATCTTGGAGAGCAATTACATTTTCCTAAGTAGAATTCCTGAGAGAGTCTCACTAAATCTCATTTTAATGTTGCATATGGCTCCGGATACATATGGATGCCTTCCACTGTAAATATTGAAGCATCTAGAAAGGAAAATATTAAAAAATTATTTAAATATATAATGTTTTCTAAGTGAGTATCAATATTTAAGAAGATAAATTATATATATGAAATGTACTATTTAACGATAACGTTTTTGTCAGTTTGACAGTTATAAAAAAGGTGCATCCTTTTCTTTTCACCGATAAAAACGCCTGTTCCTCATAACTAGACTACATCTAGTAGCCGTGGATGTCACAATATTTATTGCCAGTGGTGATTATTTAACTTTGTTGATATAAAAACTTAAAAGATGAGTCGTTTTGGTGAAGTTTCGACTGAGCAAATTACGACAAATATCGAGAAATCTATACCGCAATCTACAAAAAACACAAAAGCGTCAATCTGGAGACAATTTATGGAGTTTTGTCAAGTCCGAAAGTATGAATTGCCAGAAATAACTCCATTACACGAAGTAGCAAATATATTAAAGGATTGGGCCTATAATATCAAAAAGAAAAATGGAGATGACTACAAAGAATATGCTGTTAAATCAATTTGGAATTCGACTGCGAAGATGGTACAAGAAAAATATTTCAATGAGTATAAATATTAAATTTAATCCTTTTGTCGACATAACTTTTAAAGAAGCTCTTGATGCGAGAAATAGTAAACGGAAAGAATTACAAGCTATTCCAGAGAAAAGGAAGGTATGTTCTGTAGCATTGGACAAAAAAGATATACTAAAAATGGCAAAATTGTGGATTACAGGACTACAAAAAAGGTTCTTTCATATAGCTTCTTATGAATTGGCTTCGAGGGGAGGAGAAGCTGTAAACTGTAAAATATACCATTTTAAAGAAGAAAAAAATCACGATGGAATTCCAACAAATAGATTTGAATATAATTCAATATTTTCGAAGATGGCACAAGGTGGATCGAAAAAATTGACCAACAGCAAATGGTTAACAAAGAATGAAATGGATGAAAGTGTTTGCCCCGTTAGATTATTAAAATTACTCTTACAAAAAAGAAATGAACACATAACATCTGATTGACTTTTTTTAACTCCAAACCTCTTTTGGAAGAACAAATTCTAAAGGTTGGTATAAAAATGTTCCACTAGGTATCAGTACGATTTCTACTTGGACCATAAATTCTGCCACTAAAATTTGACTCAACATCACAAATAATAAAATTACAAATCATTCACATCGCGTACATCATGTACAGTTTCTCAATTAGCCAAAGCAGGAGTAAGTGACCAACAACTTATAAAGATAACGGGACACTCATCATCATCTTCAATTAAACCCTATCTCCAAATTGACCCTGAACATCATGACAATCTTGTTAGTTCCTTATGATCCTCGAGTCAGAAAAATCAAAATGAATATTCCACATGTGTGAATACCACAGAAGAAAATTTTCAAATTAGTACACCAAACCAAACAATTTATAATAATTGTGTATTTAATAACTGTACTTTCAAATAATTGAATTTTATTGTATTAATAAAGATAATTATTGTTGTTGTTCATCCATATATTGGCATATATTGGCAAGTGACCAGAGTTCTTCAGCACATATTAAATTTGTAAAAAAAAAGAAGAAACAAAAATGTTTTTAAAACAATCTCAGTTTCTGTAGTACTGTGCTTGTTGGGTATTTCCTGTATGGACGTTGTACTGGTTCGTTGTGCATGAGGTTGCCTATGCCATCCAACTTTTTTAATATTTGCGTGAACTTGGTATTCAGTTTATATATTATCAGTTCTTGATGGGTAGGTTATTCGTTTTGGCATATAAAATTTGGTTTGGAGGATTGTGCAGTATGTTTTTTGGATGTGAGGATATTTCAGCCACCGACAGTGTCCCCATAACCGATTCCCGACAATTGGAATACAAGGGGTGCCTATATTCCAACATTGGCCTGCATATGGATTTGTATATGATTGATGCTGTGTTCATACTTATTCCCTGATCCTAGTATGTCAAGTGTCTAAAATGCTTGGCTCTGGTGATAACTTTTTTCTTTATGGTGTTAACATGTAGTTTCAGGTTTACTTTGTTATCTATTTGAATTCAAGGTATTTAATTGACGGAGATGGCCTTACTTTCTTGTTGTTTATGGAAACTGATGGTGTTTCCTGGTTTAAGTTGTGGTTGAATATTATAAGTTGTGCTTTCTCCAGGTTAACCTTCAATGTCCATCTAGTGAACCAAGTTGTGATGCTGTTTATCTGTTCTTGTAGTTTTGTCATGCCGCCTTTCTGTGGTGTACTGATGTCGCTACAAAAGATGTTGTATAGGAGCAGAGACAGTGGTGATCCTTGCAGAGTGCCCCGATAGGTAGTAAAGACAGTAGAGGTTGTGCAATTTATATTAATTTTTAATTATCTATCCTCTAAAAATGCTCTAATTGTATGTTCAAGGTACGTTGGCGTATCTCTCATGTGCAATTTGTACAGCACACCCTTCAGCCACATACTGTCGAAAGCCTTGCTCAAATCCACAAAGACCGCCACTGTTTTCTTCTGGTTTAGTTGCGCATTTTGTGTATTTGAGACAAATATTGTAAGAGGGTGGACTGTAGATTTTTGTCTGCGAAAGCCAAATTGGCAGTTTGGAAAATATTTATAGAAATGCTCTTCAAGTTTCATCTTGATTAGTTTCTCTAAGAGTTTGTCTAGTACTGGTAAGAGCATTATGGGCCTATAGTTCTCTACTGTTTTGTGTTCTTGGTTGTGTTTTGCTATAATTATGATTGTAACAGATTTCCATACTTGTGGTAGTAAACAGTTACCCAGGCACCATCAATATTTTAATTGAAAATATACATGAACATGTTATTCGCAGCGCCACTGATTAAAACCAAAAATTTTCATTGCTACAACAATTTTTTCAAAATAAACTCTAACACGAAACTAAACGAAACTACACGCGAAAACGAAACTATGTTTATATGAATTGTTTGTCTTAAAACCATGCCCAGATCAATCTTATTAAATATTGACATTCAATTAAAAAACAGGATGTACGTACATATTATATTGTCTAATCAGAACTTACCATCTGGTAATTCCAATAACTTTATAGGCAACCCTGCAAAATAAGGATGCACCATTGCTTCATCTGCCCCTAACCTATCGTTTGGATTTAGCTGTAATAAGGCAGTAGCCATGGATTCCCCATGGAGAACATCATGTAGTCGTGGCCAAACAAGTCCCAACTTCTTTGGCTTGTATTGAGTTAACTTTGATGGTTTGTAAGCAGGAAGCCGAGATACACCTTCCCAGACATCCTCAGTAGGCGTTCCTAGTACCTAAAATTTCATAAAAAATTTAGTTAGGATTACAAGATTGATGTTAATTGTGGCAAACAATTATGAGCATTTTATTTCTGAAAATAATTTTTGAAGGCGTCTAGTTTATAATTTGTTCCTTCTTATGTGTGACAAAAACTTTTGTTATCAAACAATTAAGAAATAAGTAAATAATAATAATAATATTTATTGTCTCATAAAATTTTATCACAGATATAAAGGTAACATAAATAGAGAACATGTCAGCAGATACATTTTGTTCTTGATTTATCCATGGGAAACATCATAAGGCTAACCGAATGTTACTCGCACGCTTACAGTACTTCAGATACTCTTCCATGTTATAGGGTTCCATATTGACTAGATAGGAGTTAATACTTCCCTTGAATTGCCTGTTGTTATCAAGTGAACTCTGGAGGTGTTTGGGTAAAACATTGAATATTTTGATACACATATATAGTGGATTATTCTGTGACAGTGTTAGACCATATAAGGGGCTAATGTATTGATTGACTCTTCTTGTGTTGTTGAGATTTTTGTAGCTTTCAAACAGTTCCTTGTGGTCTTTCAGAAACTTCAGGATATGATATATGTTCAACCCTGTCAGAGTTAGAAAATTGTTTGAGCAAAAAGCGCCCCTGCAAGACTGTCTATATTTCATTCCCAGCATGGGTCTAAGTATTATTTTCTGCTTTATAAATAAGCGTGCAGCATGTGAGCTATTACCCCAGAATATTATACCATACGAGATAATTTACTGAAAATTTGAAAAGTAGGTGACTTTCTGTGTTTCCAAGTCCACAGATCTTCTGAGAACATTCATTGTATATATAACCGAGTTTAGTTTCCTATCAATGAACTCTATATGGTGGTTCCATTTAAGGTTGAAATCAATAAATACAACAAGAAATTTAGTAGACTCTGAAACAGTTACTTCATTTTGATCATCTATGGTGATCTTCTGTGGTAATCTCAAAGTTCTACTTGTGTGGAAAATACACATTCCGGTTTCGAGCTATTCAATGTCAAATTGTTTACCAAGCACCATTTTTTGACTTCATTATATGCAGTGTTCGAAACTTGTTCAATGGTATTATTATTTGATGTTGTAATTATATTGGTATCATCTACATAAAGTGTAAATTGCAGTGGTAGATTAGTAGTAGTAGGTAAGTCATTGATATAGATGATGAATAGTAAAGGGCCTAGTATACTGCCCTGCGGCACGCCTTGTTTTAGATATTTGTCACCATATGTATAAGATCCCGATTCTGTCTTTATTTGGACTCTTTGTCTACGATCTTTTAGGTAACTTACTAACTTAGCCTACAGTTTCTTCAAAAGCTTATCATGCTAAACATAATCAAAAGCCCTAGAAAGGTCCAGAAACAGATCAATGACTATATCACCCCTCTCAAGTGCCCCTACTATATTTTGCATGAGTTCAAAAATAGCAGTACTTGTATTTCTGCTGTCTGTAAAGCCATGTTGACAATTGCTAAATACATTATGTTTTTTAAAGAATTTCAGAAGTCGATTAGCTAGAATTTTTTCAAAATTTTTTGAAAAATCTGTTAATAAGCTTATCAGTCAGTAATTTTCCATATCTTCTGTAGATCCTTTTTTATGTATAGGGAGAACAACCGATAATTTCAGTGATTCAGGAAAGACTCCAACTACAAATGCTTTATATATGATAAACTTGAGAGATTCGATTATAAGAGTGATGACACTTTTTATGACAGATGTTGATATCTGATCATATCCTGTGGATCCCGAGTTTTTTTGTCTTACTACTCTATTTATTTCCTGTGATTGAATTGGGAAGACAAAGAAAGAGTTCAGGACAGGTTTAACTTTTATATTCTGTTCGACTTATCAATTTTATTACTTTTTTTATTTACAAAATGATTGTTGAATTTATTTACAATTTGTAGTACAGCTGATCTGAAATTTTTCAAAAAACTTGCAAATTCTGCAAGAAAAAAGTAGAAAATTCACTGGATTGTGGTGTATGTAAATCTAATTGTCACCCTAGCTGTGGACATCAAGCAGGAGTGGTGAATAGTAAAAATAGAGTTACATGTTGTGAAAGTGAGGTTATATCGGAGAAGAATCGTAAAAAAAGTGTGAACGACGACGCTTTTGGCCCCATAATGGATGAAAAAACACTGAAAAACATAATCAGGGAGTCATTCCGGCAGTACCTAGGGCCGGTAGAGAACAAAATGGATAGGAAGTTTGGGGAGCTAGAAAAGTCTGTACAGTATACCTATGTCGGACTCCGTTGAGGAGCAGAAAACCAAATTTGAAGGAATCATGGAAGAGATGAGAAATGTCAGAAGTAAAAATGTGGAATTAAAGCGAAGGGTTATGATATTGGAATCAAAATTTGAGGAATTGGAAGTTCGGGAGAGAGCAAACAATGTCAGAATAGATGATGTACCGAACTAATCTGACAAGGATACTTGTAATGTAATAAGTAAAATATCTCTGGCTGTGGGGATGGAAATTTCAAAAGAGGAGATCCTGGAAAGTTTTAGATTGGGGCTACAGGAAGGAGGACCTTTATAGGTAAAGTTACAAAGTGAACAAATGAAGAAGGAAATATTAAGGAGAACCAGATCCATAAGAGGAAAAACTGTTGAAAAATGTGGCCTGGAAGGTAAAAATGGAAAAATTTACTTAAATGAGGATCTGACGATCAATAAGCGGAGTCTGTTTAAGAAAGTCAGAGACTTAAGAAGGGAAAAAGGATTTTTTGCTACTTTTTGTTTGAATGGAGTAATTTATATTAAGAAAATGGAAAGTGGTGACTTAATTGAGATTAGATCTGAGGGGAACCTTGCAAAACTCAGGGAAAATTAGTGCAATTACAGTATTTTATGGACTGCAAATAAACCTTAGTGCAAATTCAACAACTTTAATAGTATTTTAGATGATTACAAGGTAATTGAGGCAAAAGTATGTGATAATTTAGAGGATGTGACCTATTTTAATAATGGTAGGCAAGATATTAATCTGATGCATATAAATATAAGAAGTATATATATCAAAAGTTTAATCAGTTTTTGGGTTTCGATGTAATTTTTATGTCACAGTCACATTATGTATATAACACCAATGATTTCAATATTCCGGGCTTTAACATAGTTTTTAATGAGAGTTCTCTGAATAAATGTGATGGTTGTGTGATCTACGCTAAGCAAGAATATCATATTAGCAGCGAAATACTATCACAAAATGATAAAGTATCAAGCATTACACTTCAAAAAAACAAACAAACAGTGATTGTTCTTGCAAGCTACAGGAGCTTCACTACAGCAAAAGATGAATTTATAGACAACTTTGACTTAATTCTACAGCGACTGGTATTGGATCCGAGACATATCTATATTTTTACAGGAGATTAATATAGACCTTTTGTCAACTGAAATGGATGCAACAAATACGTATGTAACTATGATGCAGATCCATGGTTTTGTAAGTGTAGTAAATAAAGCCACGAGGACGGTAAGAGACTCTAAGTCACGTCTAGACCATTTTTTTGTTAATTGTAGAGATGATTATTTTAGTAATATAAATTCAGTTGTATTGCAACATGACTTGACAGAGATCATGATCCCATAATGCTCAACTTAAAGGCTAATTCATATTTTAATATTGAAAAGAGAAAAAAACATTTCAGTTAGTAGACCACGTGAAACTAAAACAATTAATGGACCAAGCAGTATGGGATGATGTACTGAATGTTAGGGATGCTAATGTTTGTACAAGTATTTTCATTGATAAATGGAAGATTATGATAGCAGGTGTAACAAAAACAAAAATAATAAGTAATAGAAAAGAAAGAATAAAACCTTGGATCTCAAGTGGAATGTTAATTTCAATTAGAAATAGGAATAAATTAAAGTAAGAATGTGCGACTTATCCCGGTAATAATCTTGTACTTAACAAACATAAAAATTACAGAAAATTGCTATAAAAAGTAATAAAAAATGCAAAGTGTGCATTCAATAAGTTACAGGCACAAAAATAATGCTAATGACCCAAAAAAATTGTGGCAAACCATCAAACAGGCAACAAATGATCAGAAAGATAATACTGAAATAAATTGTATTAAAATAAATAATGTAGAGATAACGAATAAAACCCATATTGCTTGCGAATTTAATAAGTATTTTACAAATATCGGAAAAGAATAGGAAGGAAAATTGTTGAGGGGGTGGACAATGAGCAAGGTAGAGGAAATGAAGGGACAATGGGTTCATTCTTTTTGAGTCCAGTCACTGAAAATGAATTGCAACAGCAAATAAAGAGCCTAAAAAATGGAGTTAAAGGAGGGGATGATTGTATATGTTCAAATATAATTAAAGAATACTGGTATAGCTTGATGGCCCTTATAATGCATATTACTAATGTGGTTTTTGGTTCTGGGGTTTTGAAAAGTGCGGTAATAATTCCGTTGTTTAAACAGGGAGATAAAACAATCAAAACAAATAATTATAGACCTATCGCATTAACAAGCACGATTAGTAAAATCATTGAAAAATGTTTTAGGAGTAAGCTCTTGTTTTTTTGGGGAGGAACAATTTGTTGCATGAAAATCAATTTGCCTTCAGGGAGGGTTCCGGCACCGAGAATGCACTGTGCAGAGTTACGGAGGCTATTCTAAAAAACCTAGACCATGGTAAAAAAGTGTTGGGAGTGTTTCTAGACCTGCGCAAGGCATTTTCTACTTAGGCGGCTAAATATAATGGGGGTAAGAGGAATTCCTTATAAATTGATAAAATCATATTTAAAAAGGCATCAGAGCACAAGAGTGTCAGGTGAGGAAAGTAGCAAGATGGAGTTTGGTGTGCCACAGGGTACAATACTTTCCTTTCTATTGTTTAACGTGTACATTAAAGGGTTGCTAACTGTGATTAATGGGGAGGGAGTAGTTTTTTGCTTTGCTGATGACTCTGCTGTAATTGTATGTGGTGACAATTGGGAAGCAACAAGAAAGAAAGCTGAAATTGCGTTACAAAAGATCAAAGGGTGGCTAGATCACAGTTTGTTGTCTTTGAATGTGGATAAAATTTATTGCTTTCTCCCTTTCGCAGCGTTCTCTGCCAGAATTCCAAAAGATAAATTTACATGATTTGCAATGTAAGTTAGACATCAAGTGTAATTGTAGAAATTTTGTTGAAAGAGCACAAAATTTAAAATACTTAGGTGTCTTTATTGATGAGACTTTTAACTGGAAAAGGCATGTAAAATATGTAACTGACAAAATTAGGAAGCTTATATTTAAGTTCTGTGAATTAAGAAATGTATTGACCCTTAAAACATTAAGAATGGTATATTTTGCATTGGTAGAGTCGGTTTTAACGTATGGCATGGTTGTTTGGGGTGGTGCAGGGTGCACAATATTAAAGAAATTACTACTCAAAAGTGAGTGATTAAAGTTATACTGTTTAAAAATAAAAGATATCCAACGGACTTAGTGTATGGGGACAGTGGTTTTCTAAACCTCAATCAGCTTTATACTAAATCCATCATAAGATTTATGTTAAGAATATAGATTATAAAGAGAAAATAACACATGGCATGAATACAAGGACAATTGCTCAAAATAGCGTTACACTGCAGAACCCCAAACATACTATTTGCCAAAGTCATATATATTGTCTGGGACCAAAAGTTTATAATGGCTTGCCATGGTCTATAAGGTCGAAACTATATTATGAATGCAAAAATGATATAAAAAAATGGATACTTGAAAATTACTAGGTAATTAGAAAATCTATACATTTTCCACATATACCTCATTGTATAACATGGTTGTGTAAAAAGGTGCACACACAGTATTCTAAATATCATAGTGCACCGAATAATTGGCAGTGGTGTAACATTGAAATGATACAGTTTGCCATACTAAGATATTGCTTTGTTTAGTTGAGTAAGTAAATTAAACTATTGTATTTCCTATGAATGTGTTTATTTGTTTAAATTATGGGTTATAATTATTGTATTTCCCTATGTATGTACTACTACTGCTAATAATATGTATATATATATATATATATATATATATATATATATATATATATATATATATATATATATATATATATATATATATATATATATATATAGTGGATGTCCAGAGGGAATCTTTTGTTTCTTCAAATGTTGCCCAGTTAGAGATTTTATAACACACCATGTTGCTTTTGACTTATTGGTAGAATTTTTTATTCTCCATAGTATCTTTGTCTAATATTAGTTAATGTCATATCATATTATTGTTTTTAACCTTTTTATAATGCATCAGGATTTCGGGTCTATGTCTAGAGACAACATAGAGAGCATCAAGTTGGTTTTTTATGGAGATTATCTCTGGGTGATTTCTAAATGTTCCTCTATTTAGAGGTTGATTATTGTTCTTGACTTTAAATTTCACCAGTGGACATGAGCCTTGATACATTGCTACAAAATTTTTGAAGAAGTAATTCCACATCTCATCAACATTATTAGTATCAAATTCATATAATTCTGTCCAATCAAATGGAGTCAGTTTTTGAGTGAGGTATGTTAAATTCTTCTCATTACATTTACGAACAGTCTTATAAGTAGTGGGTTGAAGAATATCACTGTGTACTGTATATATGAAAATTTATGCTGTATGATCTGAATATTGTTTAGGACAGTAATGAAACAATCGTAGAAAGTCTAAACTCAAACAAATAATTATTATTGTTATAAGATTTTAAATCGGTTTCTTCAGTAGACAATGTATCATCAATAAACCAGAAATATTTGACTATAAAAGTCCTGAACATCACACAATTCCAAAATATTTATTGCATGTTAAAAAATTAAAATTTGTATAAAACTTGAAATGAGCATAATTAATTTTTTGATCAAGATTATCATTCTGACATTCAAAACCTGGGTTAGTTCATCTAGAGGGAATTAACGAAAACCCAACCTAAATGCTTGTCCATATGATGGAAACCAGAGGATTGTTATAACTTTTGCAACAAAAATTTATAACATCCTACCAAATGAAATTAGAGTGATAACTAAATACAAACAGATTGTTAATAAATGTAGATACTTTATTCATATAAATAGTGATCATATACATGAGATGCTTTGAGAAATTTACTTCATTAAATCTTGAGGAATAGCAGGACCAACGTTATCCCGGCTTAAATCATATCTCCAAAATATATCGCAATTCGTAGAAATAGTAATGGGGGTAATAAATGTAAATCTGAGTGCCTGGAAATTGAAAATGGCACACCACAAGGTGGCATAATATCGGCTATACTTTTCACCTTGTTTTGTAATTTTGATCTCTATAAGGAGCTATCAGAGCAGATTGGCAATAACAACTTCCAACTTGTTCAATATGCAGATGATACAACAATAATGACTCAAGGAAATGATGATTTTAGTGAGATAAACTCATTAAATCTCATAGCAAAGGTAATGTCGGACTAGTTCATGAAAAATGGACTAATATTAAATGTCAAAAAAACTAGAGTAATGCAATTTGGTAGAAAAGATATAAATCAAAGTTATCTAGTGAAATGTGATAATGCCAGTTTACCAGTGGTTGAAAACTTCAAATTGCTTGGCTTAAATATTGATCACAAATTAAATTGGTTAGACCACATCGACATAGTGTACGCGATTCTTACATTAAGGCACATACTTAAGCAGAAATCGCTCTTACTTTTCTATAATGCGTACATAAAATCAACAGTTGAGTATGCGATTAATATATGGGGATCATTGGGTAACATGGAAAGAGTGCTTAAAGCACAAAAGCGATCCGATAAAACTGTTGACCAACTCCAAATATAAAGAACACTGCAGGCCGTTGTTCCGCAAAATTGGGTTGATGACGGTCGTATCATTATTCTTGTATAATATTGCATTATTTGCAATAAACTACTCAAACTACTTCGGTACCAATCGTGCTCGGAGTACTGATCCAGATACACGAAATGGAAATAAATTATCTGTTCCACCACATAGACTGTATAGTTTGAGAAGAGTACATATTATATGGGAATTAAAGTATATAACAAATTAAAACCGGGTATGAAAGAAGGCTCTACTAGGCAAATTAAATATAATCTTAAAATATATTTCCTACAAAGGCCATTCTATTCAATAACGAATTTTTTGTGCTTAACTCAGCACCAGATATTTAGCCAAATGGATTAGTAATTTTGTTTCTGTTAATTTTGTCTTGATGATAATATATCTGTTAAATGTTTTACCTCTCATTGTGAAGGCAGTTTTTACTTTGTTTAGATTACAATGAAATATCTTCCACTAATGTACATGAGTAATTGTAAATGACTTTTGTATACTGCTAGGCAGTCACCAAACAACAATAAAGATTTATTATTAATTTTACACCACCTAGCTACCATGCTATTGTATATAATACTAAATAAATAATTGCTTCGCCAAATTCGACTTCCCAAAATGCAGGCGGCCGAAGGCCGCATTTTGGAAAACTTATGAAGCCGAGATAAGGAGATCGGCCCCGAATCGCGGGGCCCCGTCGATCGCCCGCGTCCTTTCCGTAGTGCTTAGGCTACGTCTCGCCTCGATCCGAGACGCCGATTTTCGATATCGAACGTTTGAAGTTTGACGTTTCTCCGAAATTCGCGAAAACGGCTGCATTATCGACGCTTAAGAACTATTTTCGCGTCACATGGACTCGAATTCACGTGACCGCCTTTGGAGCCGATAGTTGGACGGCTGCACGAAATCGAAATTGACAGCGAGCAGATGGCGTGCCCGTTCGACAGAGGCAGGGACGGGCTCAGCACTCGACGTGTCGCGTACCGTTCGAAAGAGGCAGGGACGGGCTTTGCACTCATCGTGGTTCGGAAAACTATATTTTCATCGATCTATAGTTTTCACGGATCTATTTAATAGGCGGGGGAGCCTCTCACTAGTATTTACTATTGCAGTTGCGGTCTCTTTTTTTGTTGTTGGCGTTTGTTTAATTTTTTCTTTGTAACGCACATCGATACTTAATACTGCATATTTATTCCTTTTCAGACCATGATATATTTTATATTTGCACACACAGTTGTTATCTCACCTAGGTGCATGCTTGTGAAATGCACTTTAAATATGTAAAATTAATTAGTTAATTTAAAATTTGTTAATATGTACTTAAACTGTAAACAAAACTGTAAAGGTTAATTATAGTTAGAGAAATTCAACAATTATTTATCAAAAACCGGAAATAGTTTATTAGAGTCAAAATTATTTGCCAAAATAATAAAAATATTTAGGATTAAACACATTGGAATCTACTATAAAATGACGAAATATTAAGAAGTACAAACTGAAGACAATTGCAAGAAATTTGTTCCATAAAAAAGTTAAAATGTATAAATATTGAATAAATGAATACAAAAGAGGATGAAATTTACTTTAGGATAGTGATATGCTGATATAACCTACCTTGAAAATTTTATGTAACTGGTCATAGGTGTCTCTTACTCCAGGAAATATAGCGACACCTGTAATCATCTCAACAAATATACATCCGACACCCCACATATCTAAAGAAGTAGAATACTCTGTGCTGCCAAGCAGAACGTCGGGCGGTCTATACCACAGAGTGACAACCTCGTGCGAGTAGGTGTGACTTGGAACAGACTTGGCTCTGGCCAATCCGAAATCTGCCAGCTTCAATTCGCCCATTTCGCTTATTAACAAGTTCTGGGGTTTGACGTCTCGGTGGAGGACGCGTCGCTTATGGCAGTAGGACAATCCACGTAGGAGTTGAAATAGAAAGAGGCGAACATTTCGTGGGTCCAGACCGCCATTGTGCCTTTCCAGGTATTGAGAGAGGTCGGTGTGCTACAAAAATATGATGAATTAACTTCTCAACTGAAATGTTGTCAAGTAGAGATATGAGGATTATATTCACCTTGCATAATATATTGCAAAACACTATTTATAATAAACGTCTATTTTAGACTTCTAAACGTAAAACTGGAAGTCTTTTACAACGGCTTTGTCTGTCAGTCTGTCCGTCAGTACGCATGCTTCAGCGGAAGAACGGTAAGAGATACAGTTTAGCTTTCACCAGACCGGGATGGTCGATATACCCTTAAAGTCGAAAATTCCGATGACCTATGACCTTCAGATCGATCACGTGATCTAAGTATCTCCAGAACGGTAAAAGTTAGAGAAAAAATTTAAAATTTTAATTAAAGATTATAAAAAAAAATTCAAATGAGTTACTTCCGGTTTGATTAAAATTTTCAAGTTGGTTCTAAAGCCTTACGGTTTGACCTAGACATTGTAAATATGTAAATTATATTTGCTGTATATACTTTTCATGCCATATTCATTAAATCATATATTTTCAAAGTCACTTTACGTTTGTTACCAATTTGTCGTTTAGAAGTCCCGCTTTACGCTAACTTGTATTTTCTTAAAACAAACTGAATAATGTATAAATTTTTTCCGATTTAATTTTTTCCATGTTAATTAATATTATAATATTGGAATTTGAGACATCAAGTTAGAAAATTCAATTATAAATATTCGTAATGACAACATATTAGATAGTTAATTATATTTCACCTAGGTATAACATTATAAAACCTGCTGTAAAATTTTTCCTGTTTAAATGCAATATGTACTTGATATATATATATATATATATATATATATATATATATATATATATATATATATATATATATTTTATATAAATCAAGAACAATTTTCATGGACGGAAGGTGGAAGAAAGTATTGAACAAATTCAAACTCTCTTAAAATAATCCGATTTTTAGTGTAATCACACATTAAAATGTAAAATACTTAGTTAAAACTACATAATATATATTAACAATTGATATACTTACAACGTATTCAAATACGAAGGTGAGAGTGGTCCGCGTATGAACAATATCGTGTAAAGTTACTATATTGGCGTGTTTCAGTTCTTTCAACAGCGATGCTTCTCGAATCGCTGTAAACGGCGCCCCTTCTTCTTCTTGCAGTCTGATTTCTTTTAAAGCTACTACTTGATTCTGTAAACTACGAGAAGACAAATCTATTTATCAATTTCCTGCGAAAAGCTGGAGATATAACAATATTACCATAAAAAAGAATTAATATTAAGGACACTGTATTTCTGGTTTCGTAGAAAAGGTGTCCTAATTTCATAAATTTAATTATTGATGTGTTTTTATTATGAATAATAATAAATTCACAATTAATATAATAGTTCTTGATGATCAATACTTGTCTTTTGTATGCAATGCATTTATAGTAGTAGTAGTAATAAACTTTATTGAAACTATGTTTCAAAGGGCTAATGACTTAGGTCTTCCTGCCCATGTACAGTTATATTTTACATTATATAATAAAATATATGGCATGTGAGTGTAATATAAGAGTTAATGTGAAGTATGTGTTTCTAGTAGGCTCAGCAAGTATTCAAATAATGGTCGCTTTGGTATCTTCCTTTGGGTAGTTGAAGGTGGGATGTATTAGTGGGTCGATAATATTTATGTTGTGTTGTTGCTGGATAAACTTTTTGTTCAGTCTATTTATTCTGTCAGCTATTGGCTCTTTGGCATAATTTAATTTAGCCATGAACACCTCCATACACCTGTACCCCCTCCGAAGGCTCCGTTTCAATTATTTTGTCTTCATTATCTAGATTAAACATGAGAACATATATTTGGTTACCAATGAAAGTTGGTATTGTACTTATTTGGTAAACGTCAATAAATCTCCTTTGTAATGTTTTTATGATATGGCCATGTATAGTGATATTACTGTGTATTCTACTATTCTTTGTTTTCTCTTGGTTTATTTGCTTAGATTTTTTGTTGATGGACCTTATTTTCACATTCGGTATTCCCTCAATAGGTTTTAGTGGCCTATTGGGGCATTTGGTAGACCATGCAATATGGTCTGTATCTCCGCATCCTGTACATTTGGCTGGCAAAGTACTGGTACATTGAAAGTCCTTATGTGGGCCACCACATTTGGTGCATATTATCGGTGTTTCGCAATTGTTTGTTGTATGGGTAAATTGCGAGCATCTTGCGCATGGTACAGGTATTGGGTCAGGAGGGTGGCTCGGATTAGCTCCAAATTGTTTACATTTGTAATACAATCCTTCATTAATTAGTTTTTCATAGCACTTTACTTCTCCCGTTATTATTCTCACGAAAAGAGATGGTCTCTCTGTTTTTCTTGATATAATACGTTTACAGTATCTGTGATTAATGTTGTTGGATGTAAGTGCTTGATTTATTTCTTCTTCTGTGATCTTCATGTCAACAAATGATATAACAGCCGACTACGATTCCTTGTGCAATCGTGGCCGATTAGGATTATTCACGTAATTATTATGAGTTTTTTCTACAAGATGTAATTTTATTTTAGAGCTGTTTTAAGATGTTCTTGATTATTATTGGATTTAACAATGAAACCCTGTTTTGTCTGAATTATGATATCTTTGGTTTGTGAGAATATTTTTGTCCATACATCCACAAGTTGTAATCTCGACGTCATTGTAGTAGCTTGTATGTAGTAATTATAATTGAACAGTTTTGACTGAACTGTTAGTGTTTGATGTAGGTTATTATTATTGTTTGAAATGAATTGATGTGGGTTACTGTTATTGTTTGGTTCCGTTTCCATAACTTCAATTGACGGTTGTTTTGACCTTTCCGCTCCCGGTCTGTTAGTGGGTATCTGTGGTTCTGTTTTCAACTGTCAGTTGTTTTGCATATTTTAAAAGGCTCTTGCACCGTATATTATTAAACTAAGTTTAATGATAAACCGAGTTCAATTTGAGATTTTCGCTTGCACCAAAATATAAACGGCGTTTAAGCCGTCTTAAACACCGCATAAACCAAGTTTAGTTAAACGACGTTTTCCATTGAAACGGTGCAAGAGCCTGTTGATGTTCTTGATTTGAAGGTAAGTATCTGTGGATCTATATTTATAGCTCTCTATTGTACCGATGATCCTAGATGGACTTGTATGTAAAATGCATAACGCGAGATATACGTTAAAGACCTGTAAATTTAAAAAAATACATGAGCAGCAGAACTTCTAGTATACAAATTGTCAATACAAGATCTCAACCAAGAAATACAGAAGCAGGGGTTCCCCAGGGATCCGTATTTGACCCTTTGCTATACCTGATATATACACACGACATTCTTAAGACAACGAATACAATATTTTCCTTGTATGCTGACGATACGGAATAATATGTAAAAGGCTACAAGAAGAGATGAACTAAATCTGAAAATGGTGCGTAAAATGGAAGATACGAATCAATGGTCAGAAGAGCCAAGCAATTTTATTCCAGAAAAAGATGCAAAAACCAATAGAAAACATAAAGATAGAAAACAACGATATTCAATGGTCTATGGAAGTTACTTACCTGGGAGTAACTATGGATGCGAGATTAACATGGAGAAAACAGGTAAACAAAGCAGTACTGAAGACAAAAGCAGCAATGGCACAGCTGTATCTACTCATCAATAAGAAGAGCAAGATGTCGAACAGAGTCAAGATTGCCCTGATAAGTGCCATAGCCAGACCACAACTGACGTATGGATCAGTAGCGTGGGGATACACTGCAAAAAGCAACTTAAACCGGATAGCAAGTACGGAAAATAGATTTATTAGAACAGCTTTGGGAGCACCATGGTATGTCCGAAACGAACAAATACATAGAGATATTGAATGGGAACCTATCCAAGAATTTATGAAGAGAAAAGCGCATAATATATTTACGGCAATAGAACAGCATCCAAATCAAGAGCTCAGAGAATTGACAAACTACGATCCAGAAGAGGACGCACAAAGAACGAGAGTCTATTACAAAAGACCTAGAGATCAACTTGATTAATAATTATTTTATTTTCAGGTACTTCCATTCATAAGCTGTACCTAGATTTCTTCGGAAATTAGTTAGGCGAGCAATGGAATCCTCTCCATCCTCCACCCCATCCTTCCCAACTCACATTTTCCATTTCCCCTTACTTTTTTAATGCGCCGCGACGCAGAGCGACATACACTTGGGCCTTGAAATATAGACACAAGGAACAGAACAGGTTCTAGTGCTGACCGCAGCACGTGAGTCCTAATCTAAGTGCGAGACTGGAGGTTTAGTAGGCTAATGCCCGGAAACCGAAAGACCAGAGGTGTTTTTAGTGGGTAGGCAATATTGCATATATATATATATATATATATATATATATATATATATATATATATATATCAACTATTGAATCCCACACAGACCGTGTTAGCAACCGGTATCGCTTTTGAAGTTTTCACCTCGATAAAAAAAAATATGATCCTTGTGTGGCATTTTCGAATCCTAGAAATTCATCTGGCGTTTTTTTGTCGTTTTCGATATCTTCAGATCTCTTTTTCCATTTTACGGTATTGCATTTCGTTGAATGTTTGGCATTTTCAATTTCGGTATTTTCGTTTTCTTCCGAGGAAATTGTTGATTCACCATTTTGAAACATTCCCGTACACATGTCTCTAACTCCGTTGCACTCTACAAATTTTATTTAGAAAATTTCACGAAAATTCACTGAATTGCGGCGGCAGTTGATAGTACATCTCCTGTGAATTTTATTTATCACAGTACATTTATATTTTCATTACAAATTTCTTTTCTTGGAGGTATCGGCAATAAGCCCAATACTAAAGAATTAGAAGCTAAATTATATTGATTTTAATTGGCAAATATTTTTGTTAATTATAGATATTCCCCTTCAAATACTTAACTGTTTTCGTCACTTTTGACAAAAGAGTCAACTGAATAAAGGGAAAAGAAGTGAATCCAAAACATTAAGTTTGTAAGTTTGTTTGAAAAAATGTAATTGCTTCGTTTTTCATGCCGGTGACTTTATTTAATTGGTTTATTAAGTGTGCATTTCTCTGAGTACTTACTTATTTGTTGACAATTTTTTCATTCGAAATCTACAAAGAGTATTTTATCACATAGGTGATCACATCATTTATTTTTATTTTCAAAACTATATTCCGACTCCAAGAATTAAAAAATCATGACTCAGAAGTCATAAAGAAGAGAATTACGAAAAATGAGATGGTTATTCAAATTATCAATGCTGCAGGATTCCATTAACTTACTTGCTAAATCCTTTGTACACTGTAGCATAAGAGCCTTCCCCTAATTGTTCTAACTTAATATAAGCTTCGGTTCTGCCGAATGGTGAATCTCCCTGTAAATAAAAGGAATGATGAAAACATCATCTACATTCAATGTATTATTTATGACTTTGAACTAATACGCACAGATTGCTTCGTTATGGATATATTTGTTTTGAATATCAAAACAATTTAGAAAATCATGAAAAGAACACATTTATTCGAAAAACTACAGAATCAAATAATCACAGAAATTTTGAAAAAGAATTTCATTTTATACTGTGAACGATAAAAAAACACAAATAAATAAACCAAATAATGATAACTCTTTTCATCACATAATACGAAGAAGAATCAATCATAAATAAATAAGCCAAATAATGATAATAAATCTTTTCAACACATAATACGAAGAAGAATCAATACAGAACATTCGGAAAAAAAATCACAGATAAAATAATCCAATCTCAGAAACATGATTCGTTCAAAGAACATACATAACTTATATCGCAGAACTGACACGCAAAAATTAAAGATCGGTTATTGCAAGACCTTTAAATAGTTACAAATATAAACCAGTTACTTTTTATTACATTCATTAGAACTATTTTCTGTTATTTTGTAAAATATTTAAATGTTTACTCTGAACACTTTTTGTACTAATTTACGCCACAGTTCCCCTTCAACAACTTTTGTATTGCTTATTTTTGTTATTTCGAAAAACCTACACAAAATTTTATATTATATAATTTTATATATATATATATATATATATATATATATATATATATATATATATATATATATAATCATTCAAGGTAGAGCTGTTTTCATGCGTTACGAAGCCACATCAGTCTTAATAATCGTTTAAACCAGAGGTTCCCAATCTTTTTTTTTCTCATAGACCACTTTGAAAATTTTGCTGGTTCCGGTGGATCCCCTGCAGCTACATTTCTACCATATTCCCAAAACTCGACAAAAAATGTGAAGATTAGATATAACTTTGGAAATTTGCGTTGGGGAGTTCCAACCATGACTTAACAGTTTTCGAGGAAAAGTGAAAATTTATTGGTTAATTAGTTAACTGAGTGTGCTGTGAGCGGATGTCAAAAAAGCAAAGTTGGCCAATTAAAAAAGTGATTCCATCCAACTTCACTTTTTTGACATCTACTCAAAGTACAAGAAACCAATAAATTCTTACTTATCTTATTTCGAAATAATTTTCATGAGATATGACGAGGAAAACGCTATCAAAAGCTTTTTCACAATTCCCCACTGTCCAGTATATTTTTCGGGTATTTCTGCCTGCAGGCAAAATGTTTGATACCATTTTTTACATTTCACCCTCAGCACTATGCTGAACTATGCTAGTACTAAGCTCGAGTAGCTTCTCTTGTAATATCACATTCTCCACTTCCGTTTCATCAAATGGATTCATGATCCATGGTGGTATTTGCATCGTCAGAATATCTTCAAAACTGATTCTGAAGTCATCATGCAGGGCAATTAAATGTTGAATGTATGTCTGAATATTCTCATCAAGACTTCTAACTGTGACTATAAGTACTCACTTTTTCCGACACTGGCAAACACTATCATCGATTCGCTTCACTTTTTTTTTTCGAAATTCAGGAAAGAGGAGAGTAACGTTTATCCTTGGCATTCATATGCCAAGGTATATTGGTAACTCAAAATATTATCTGCCTACATTGATAGGTGAAGTCAAGCCACCATTTTATTTCTTCAATATCGAAACCAGATAAATTTTCGTGGACCCCCGCTTATGAATTGTGAACCCCCATATTTTTGTAACGCCAACGTAGACCCCCGTCGAGTCTCCGTGGTGGACCCCTGGGGGTTCACCTGGACCACTTTGGGAATCAATGGTTTAAACAATGAATGTAGAAATTCAAGAGGACCTCCTTAAACGATTAAGACAATTGAATTGGTTAATGAGACCTCATTCGTGTGATTTATAATGATCTAGTGAGATGACCTCGAAATGCCATCTTTTGTCTGACCAATGAACTAAAAAATCGTCGTGGTACGCAAACAGTTACAACGCCATCTGACTGATCCAACACAAACAACATCTCAATATTTAATCAGAAGAGTAAAAACAATATTACTTGAATAAAAATTAATCGAATACTCCTTAATGCGCAGCTGGCAAAGGGTTTACTTTTACCTGTGCGTGAAAGTTATTCGATTTAGTACTTTACACGAATCTAAATCAGTTACGAGTTCCGGAAATTATAAAAATAAATCATTGACGTGCGTGATCGAGAATTATTATCTTACCCCAAAGGCCGAATACCGTTTTGTCCGTCGATGTTCTGTGCCTTTTTCATTGAGAAGCACCTCCGACTTGGGTCTGGGCGGTCTTTTCGGCCTAAGTATTACTTTTGTTTCCTCTCTGATGTCATCATCGAGGAGCTTACTGTCTGAAGAGACAGATAGCTGTCGTTTTACCCTGTCGCGACTGACACTATTCCACTCTGAAATGGAAAATGAATTACTGATATCACATATCTTCTTCTCTTATATATAAAAATCGATGATTGTACATACACACGAGAACGGTAAACTTCAACACGGAAAATACGACTCGAAATTTTCCACATTAATCAATACAGTTTTAGGAAATATAATTTTTCACTTAATATTCAGCTGAAATGTTATTTTACTCCGTGATAATCTAATCACCAGCATGCCCCGATCACTGACATGATAAGCCAAGTCATTCTGTTTTTGACATTTTTATAATGAATATATGAGGGAGGATAAAAAAGTGGACACACCCCGCAGAAGGAGTGTCAGGTCATTGTAACATAGCAAAGGGATTCGGACGTACCGTGATTAAATAAAACGGAGTGTTTGTCCTAAAAAGAGTGTTTATTTGATATAGCGTGTTATTCCTCGCTTCTATTGAAATAAACTACGCCTAGCATGACTCATGAACTGGTCTATGTCCACAATTAAGAAACCAGAAGAAATTGCAAAAATTAAATTAAAAATATCAGGAATATTGTGTGAACAATGTTTACAAAATTCGAAGTTAGATAACGGTCCAAAAATTTTTATATAATGAAAAGAAGAACAGCTTCGTGATTGATCGATTGTTCATGGTGAACGAAAACTAATGTAGGATTTAAATTTTCATTATTATTCATTTTTCAAAGTTAAACCCTTCATCGCATGTATGGTATGTATTTCGTTCAAAGCACCCACCAAGTAAAATCAACACACGTGTGAGAGCTCTGCCACTAAGGCCGTATTTTCGATATCCCTCACGGTGCACCAGCTTCTATACCCCCCCAAACCTATTCCCAAATTTATTACAGTTGCAGAACTCAAGTTATGAGGGTGTGGTGTAGAATTAGTCTTAAGCTGCACCACACTCATACCATATGCATTATTTTTGATTCAGAACTTTTCTGTTATTAATTACAATTAATTACAACCATTTCCGGCCTCATAACAATTCCACAAATCAAAAAAATAGGTAGCGCATCGGTAAATTATGACACTCGGTTTTATGGACAAAAAAAATGTCAGCAGGAATGAGAGAATAATAACAGAGAAGCTGCAAGTGAGTGGGGTGGTGTAATGATTGATAACAATTTTCACGAGACAAAAAATTATAGAATTATCGAGAATAAGATAGAAATACAGGGTTTTAAATTTATTACAATAGCCCACTACGTTTTATCGATCCAAAAAATAGTTAACAGTATTGAAAAACTGTTAAGAAAGGAGCTGCAGGTGTATGGATAGTGTAATAATTGATAAGAATTTTCAAGAGACAAAAAACAATAGAATTACCGAAAATAAGTTAGAAATACAGGGTTTTCAATTTATTACTATAGCCCACTCGGTTTTATCGATCCAAAAAATGGTTACCAGGATTGAGAAAATGTTGAGAAAGAAGCTACAGGTGTGTGGGGTAGTGTAATAATTGATAAGAATTTTCAAGAGACAAAAAATCATAGAATTATCGAAAATAAGATAGAAATACAGGGTTTTCAATTTATTACTATAGCCCACGCGGTTTTATCGATCCAAAAAATGGTTACCAGGTCTGAGAAAATGTTGATAAGGAAGCTGTAGGTGTGTAGGGTAGTGTAATAATTGATTAGAATTTTCAAGAGACAAAAAATTATAGAATTATCGAAAATAAGATAGAAATACAGGGTTTTCAATTTATTACAATAGCCCACTCGGTTTTATCGATCCAAAAAATGGTTACCAGGATTGGGAAAATGTTAAGAAATGAGCTGCCGGTGTGTGGGGTAGTGTAATAAATTGAAAACCCTGTATTTCCATCTTATTTTCGATAATTCTATGATTTTTTGTCTGTTGAAAATTCTTGTCAATTATTACACTACCCTACAAACCTGCAGCTTCTTTATCAACATTTTCTCAATCCTGGTAACCATTTTTTGGATCGATGGAACCGAGTGGGCTATTGTTATAAATTGAAAACCCTGTATTTCTATCTTATTTTCGATAATTCTATGATTTTTAGTCTCTTGAAAATTCTTATCAATTATTACACTACCCCACACACCTGCAGCTTCTTTCTCAACATTTTCTCAATCCTGATAACTATTTCTTCGATCGATAAAACCGAGTGAGCTATAGAAATAAATTGAAAACCCTGTATTTCTATCTTATTTTCGAGAATTCTATAATTTTTTGTCTCGTGAAAATTCTTATCAATTATTACACTACCCCACTCACTTGCTGCTTCTTTTTTATTATTTTCTCAATCGTGCTGACCTTTTTTCGTATCGATAAAACAGAGTGGGCTATTGTAATAAATTGAAAACCCTGTATTTCTATCTTATTTTCGATAATTCTATGATTTTTTGTCTCTTGAAAATTCTTATCAATTATTACACTACCCCACACACCTGCAGCTTCTTCATCAACATTTTCTCAATCCTGATAACCATTTTTTGGATCGATGGAACCGAGTGGGCTATTGTAATAAATTGAAAACCCTGTATTTCTATCTTATTTTCGATAATTCTATGATTTTTTGTCTCTTGAAAATTCTTATCAATTATTACACTACCCCACACACCTGCAGCTTCTTTCTCAACATTTTCTCAATCCTGGTAACCATTTTTTTGATCGATGAAACCGAGTGGGCTATAGTAATAAATTGAAAACCCCGTATTTCTATCTTATTTTCGGTAATTCTATTGTTTTTTGTCTCTTGAAAATTCTTGCTTATCAATTATTACACTACCCCACACACCTGCAGCTTCTTTCTCAACATTTTTTCAAGCCTGTTAACTATTTTTTGGATCGATAAAACGGAGTGGGCTATTGTAATAAATTGAAAACCCTGTATTTCTATCTTATTCTCGATAATTCTATAATTTTTTGTCTCGTGAAAATTGTTATCAATCATTACACCATCCGTCCCACTTGCATAATCTCTGTTATTATTCTCTTATTCCTGCTGATATTTTTTATGCTCATAAAACCGAGTGGGCTATTGTAATAAATGAATATCCTTATATTTGTTAGTTGTTGTCATAATTTTCCGATGCGCTACCTATTTTTTTGATTTGTGGAATTGTTATGAGGCCGGAAATGGTTGTTATTAATTGAAATTAATTGTAACTGATAATAGAAAAGTTCTGAATCAAAAATAATTCATATGGTATGAGTGTGGTGCAGTTTTAGACTAATTCTACACCACACCCTCATAACTTGAGTTCTGCAACTGTAATAAATTTGGGAATAGGCGTAATAAATTGTAATTAATGTGTAAAAAAATTCACGTAGAGTGAAATAGGGTGTGGGGTATAGAAGCTGGTGCACCGTGAGGGGCGTGTATTTTCGCTCGTTTTACACTTCCTAAGACGGACTACAGAGGTGAGGTGAGAAAATCCTTAAAACCCACGAATAAACATGTTATATCTAACACGGCGGTTAAGGAATAGAGTTGAAACCAATAAAGGATACTTCTCTAAATTCAATTCAATCCACGAGCGAAATTTCAACTCTATAACTTAGTGGAATCCCATTTATGGGAAAGATGAACTTGGCACCGCAAGGTGGATGAAAAATTGTACATAAAGTCAGCTTACTCCGATACATCATAGACTAACTTCTTTTTTTAAATATATCATTTTCTAAAAAAAAAACTAATTTGTTTCTGAAGAGCGAGAATTGCGTAAATTTTCGCACAAAATAAATGAATATCCAGAACTGACTGATGCAGCTGTGGAGGTATTATCAACATTTGTCTCGTCTTATATGTCCGAAATGGGATTTTCCCGATTTCTCTACCTTAAATCTGAGGTAACTGGGCGACCGAGCTTCAACCGTTATTTATTTATTTTACTTGAAAAATATAATTAGATACGAACGTAAATTGAAGTTTAGTGTGTTCTTCGTAAGTTTCTAGGCACTGTGGTGCACATTTAACTAAAAATGTACCGTATTTTTGGTGTAACCAAAATAAAAACATACAACATTTGGATGTCATATATCTTACCAAAGTCTTAAGGAAATAGTTGATTATCAGCCATCGCCAACAATATGAGTACCACAAAAATATACGAGATGGCGTTATATGATAGCGGACAGGAAGCTATCATCTTTATGTGTAAAATTGCGTTTCTACAAAATAAACAACTACTTATATAGGTTAACTTAAAAAGCAAAACTCGTATATATATATATATATATATATATATATATATATATATATATATATATATATATATATATATATATATATACAAAATTTCATCCAATTCGTTAGAGCAGTTTCAGAGTTACGAAATTATAATTATGTATAAGAACTGCTCGTTTAAATATTTAAGATACTAAAACAAATTGACAATAGAGTTGCCTATAAGACTAAAATTGAGCCAGGGCCGGATTTACCAATAGGCTTGATTAGGCTGCAGTCTATAGCCCCCACCAAAATTGAAAATTGCAGAGAGAAAATTTGGAAATGATTACGTACTACGATTGACTGATCGAACTATACTCAGCACGGTATTCGATATTATGAGGGAAATTGACTTTAGCGATAAAATTGAAGATTTTGCTGAAAATAAACCTAGAAAAGTTGTAATTTAGTACAATTTTTGTTGGTATTTAGAGTAGTGTTAGTATTGAGCATTAAATTATTAATAAATATATTCTACAACTACAAGATAGTAATTACAGGGCGCTCTATGCAAGCCTGAGCTCTGGAAGAATAGACCGATATATTGTACTTTCCGAATTAATAGAGTAAAGTTCAACATGTATAAATAAATATGTAAATAGAACATTTTTTGAAGAATCATTTATTTAGTTTACGTTAATGAAATTTCTAAAAATTCGAAATTCAATTTTTTAGCTATAGGTACTATATAAATTTGATAATCTATGATCCGCAATTCATATTAAAGTATAAAAATCACATGATAGCGATCCTGTAAAATTTGAGTATTTTCGTCCTCTAAACGAGACCCCCACCACTTTTCAGCCTAGAGGCCCCAAAAACGTTAATCCAGCACTGAACTGAGCAAAAAAAATCCAGAAATATCACTACGTTTAAAAAAGAAACAGACGCATATGTCTCATGTCTTTTTTAGTTCTTTTAAACTGATTTTTTTTAAAGTTCTTATGTGCTTTATTACAATAGTTATGAATGATTAACGCAAGTCGATTTTTGGTAACTACCGAATCGATTTTCAATTTATTGTACTTGGTTTGACACGTTTGTTTTGTATGAAAGTAGAAAAAATAAATTAACATCTTTCTGAATTTAAATATGACCTAGTCCTAGTTTTTGAGCAATTAGTATTAAATTATTGATTATTTTAATTTTGGGTGCGTATGTTACCTTGATGTCCCATGCGGGGCCGCATAACCAAACTGTTTGAATGCCACTACTTAACTTAATCTGAAGGAGCTGAAAGTTTATAAACTGGAAATTGATCTAACATTAGTACCGGAAGTCGAAAGTTAGAGACGAAAAATACGTCCCAAGTACAGAATGTCTTAAACACGAATCCGTTTTGCTCTATGTATCTTAATTCGTTACGTTATTTCGAATTTAAGAAATTTTCAAAGTCGTATCATGAAACTTGCACTTGTTAAAACAAATATTGGGTTAGACGTTAGAAGACCAAAGATTTATTGAAAACTTACCGTATCTAATATCACCTTTTCCAGCAGGAATATTACCATTCGGTTCGAGACGGTCTAGGAACTCTTCGCTGTAGCCATTGTAGGGAAGTTTGGCGTGATTGTGTTCGTCTGACTCTTCTTTCGAAATCGCTGTAAAGGAAAACAAAAATTTTTACTTAACTTGAACAGTTAAATTATTATTAATAGTCATTTAATAAGTAAGTAGAAATATTGACGAATAATTTCATTATGGCTATATCAAGCTACCCACCAAAATAAAAATAAATAGTGAGCAGTAGAGCTTCGACACAAAGGTAGTATTTTCCCCTCTTTTTTATCTTTTTAACATAATTCTTAAACCTCATATAGGCTCTTGCACTGTTTTATTATAAAACGTCGTTCAACTAAACTTGGTTTAATTTTTAACTACGTTTATTTTTCTGGTCGTTGCACCAAGGAATTATAACCGACCCATTGCTGAACTGCGTTTTTGTATTATTTTGGATGAAACAGCGATGTACATGAAGTAAAAAGAAGAAACAGAATTTATTTTTCTACTTTTCTAACCTAGTTTTAATAGTAAAGAAGTTGTTTTTTTTGTGATTTGTATTAAATATGCATAAAATGGAAGATAATGATAAAAGGAAAAGGGGAACACACTGATACTTTTCAGATAGAGCGTGAAACTGTGGATGTATGAACTCCTACACATTGAGCAATACTGTGCAAATGTCCTCCATGAGCATACAATTTTAATGCTAAAAGTAGCTGATCCATGGGGGATAAGCTGTCATTACTACAAAGTTAGTTAGGTTTAATGGGCACTCTACCCGTGATCATATTAATAAATTTTTTTTGTGTGTATTTTTAATTAAGGAGTGTAAATTTGCATTTATGAGTTAAATGAGTGCATTGTTCATTGGTATATATAAACTATAAATCAAAGCCTTCAGTTCTGCAGGCCAATACCTATAAGATGATTTTTGTTGATTGAACAAAAAAATCTATAACAATAATACTACCAACACTTTCGCATAGCTTGACGATTGCCAAGCAAACATTTTTGAAATAAATATGTGTCTACTGTTACAGGCTACCATATTCCAGGAATTCTAGAACGTCCAAGTTGTCGTTATAGATATCAAACTCTTCATAAACACTTTAAACATAAATTCGAGTTTTCGCCGGCAAAAATCAAATTTTTAAGGAAAAAATAAACCGTTTCTTTTACGAATAACCTCAAAATTTACTTAAACTTCAAATTAAACGCCGAAAATTGGGCGTTTAATTTATGCGGGGTTTAAGGCATCCTAAACGCCGTTTATATTTTGGTGCAAGCGAAAATGTCAAATTAAACTCGGTTTATCATTCAACTTAGTTTAATAATATACGGTGCAAGAGCCTATGAGGGTACGAACAGAACGAGTAAATCGCGGTGGATGTGTAGCTCGCGGTGGATGTCACTAGTTAAGTCGCGGTCGATGTCGACCGCACATAGGGAGGAGGTTACCATCGATGCTTAGTCGAGCCACTGTTGCCTATTTAGCGCTAGAACTAGCGACATTTTGTTTTCTACAGCGGCTTGAATTATGTGTCTAGCGACAAAAAAATCTAGCGACTATTCTAACGACTTCTAGAGTTTAAATAAAAAATAAATAAGTATTTTAACTATCTTCCTAAAATATGTAATAGAAATCTATCTCAATATTCGGAACTGCGTTCCAAAATCCGATATCATTCTGTAGTCTAGTCAAGAAGTGCTTTTTTGTTCAACTTTTTTCAACAGTCTCGGAAAAACATGAACGATATGTCATTCGGTTCGGAATAGAATGTAGATGTTTTTTGAAAAAAACACAGTTTCGCTCGCGAAATTTGTAAAAATTATAAACAATTTACTGGAAAATCAAAAGAGGGATTTAGTTTTCTGCAAATAACTCAACAACTAATTGAGATTTTTATGTCTCGAAAAAGATTCGAAAAGAGGAGGAAATTTCCTATAGTGAAGTCTCAACTTCCGAAACTGTAGGATAAATATTTATAATTTTCTCAGAGGGGTGAAAATACGGCCGAAAACGGCTTAGCTGGCTTTGTCAAGGCACTCCCATTTTGAACACTTTAACAATAAATATTATTTTACCATAAAATAGGAAAGTTAATGAATGAAAAAATTCAGGCACTTACTAGATAGTTGATGAACAATAATTCAGTGGCAAAAAAATTTTATTGCGATTTTTCAATTAGTTATGCAATAGTTAATTCATAATTTGGCAAGTGTTAAACTAAAGATCTGAGTTTTTTTCTTTCTTGGAGCTAGTTTTGAAAGGTTTCAGAATAGATTCTCGTTGAAAGAATTCAAAAAATTTAATTCTTAAGTTTTTTATCGATAATTTACGTTTCAAAATAAAAGAAATTAAATAATCATAAAACTTTTTTTATTATCTTACTAACAACGCATTTGTTTATAATAATTTTTCATACAATAAGAGATAAAAATTAAAAAAAAACTTTATTCATGCAGCTTCCGATGGTAAAAACGGATTCATTAAAATTATTATCAAAAAATTTGTTTTTATGTTGCAACTACGTAATTTGTTGATAAAAAACTGAAAATTTAAAATTTTCTAATTTTTTCAAAAAGGATCTATTCTGAAGCCTTCCAAAAATAGCCTCAAGAAAGAAAAAAAATCTCAGACTTATAGTTGAAAAGTTATAAGACTTAAAATTTTCATGTTCAAGCCCAATAAATTTGATAATTAACTATTGCATAACTAATTGGAAAATGGTGATTTTTGCCGCCGGATTATAGTTCATTCACCTATCCAGTAAGTGCCTGAATTTTTTAATTCATTAATTTTTCTATTTAATATGGTTAGATAATGTTTATTGTTGAAGTGTCCAAAAAGTGGCGAAATGGCAAAATTGGCTTGCGCAAGCCAGATTACCCGTTTTCGGCCGTATTTTTACCACTCTGAGAAAATTACAAATATTGATCCTACACTTTCGGGAACTGAAACTTCATATATATATATATATATATATATATATATGAAATTTCCTCTTCATTCCGAATCTTTTTTTAGATATCAAAAATCTCAATTAATTACAATCAGTAAATTGTTTATAACTTTTACAATTTTTGCGAGCGGAACTTTATTTTTCTAAAAACATATCAACATACTATTCCGAATCGAATGACACCTTGCTCATATTTTTCCGAGACTGCTGAAAAAAGTTGAACAAAAAAGCAGTTGTTGACTAGACTACTGACAAGTCTGTCTTTTTTCCACTTGTAGCCTTTGAATGAAATAGAATGCTGAAATTGAAAAGATATTTAGTGCCATGAACATAACAAAATCGAAGCTTCGAAATAGAATGAGTCTGGAGTCATTAAGCTCTATTTTAATGATTACTCTTTAAAAAGAACCAATACTGAGTTGAACGCACCAATCACAGCGAAGCATCCTTGTAGACCGCGCGGTAAGCATCCATGTAAAACAAACTGATTTGATTTTCAAAAGCATCGCTGTAAACCTCCTGGATGGCATCGCGCTCAACCTCCACTGCGACTTACTTGCTATGTTCGCTCCCATTCAACTCAATGTGTTTGTTTTACATAGATGTCGACATCGACCGCGAGCTACACCTCCACCTCGACTTACTCGTTCTGTTCGTACCCTAAGTCAATTTGGAAGGGCTGAAGAGATACACAGAACTTGAATACTTGCAAAAACGCATGAAATTTCTAAATTAAAAATGCGGCGCACAGAAAACATATGAAATCACTAAACAACACCCCTCGAACTTCAACCTACCTACAAATTTTCAGTCTTCTATCTGAAGTTGAAGGAGCTTTAGAGATGCGCAATTCTCGAAAATTCTCAAACACACTTGAAATTTTAAAATGGAAATTGCGGCAATGATATGAATCAACAACCCTCTAACTGTCGACAGATAAAAAAAATTGTAGTGAAACCACTACATTGCACTTCCTCAACAATAAACTCAATCTGAATGATATGAATACAAATCCTCAAACAACAACAAAAAACAAAAAATATCTACATTCCAGTTGAATCTGAAAGTAGTATGATATTAGAATAGGAAAACGTTCTCTATTAATCCAATTATGTTCTTTCACGTATAATTCAATTTACTTTTTATCATAGTGGGGGGAAAATTAGAAAACCAAACAGATCTGCTGAGCCACAAATAAGAATGAACACGATATATGTTTCTCATTTAATTCCATTTTGGGAAGAGCCTATTGAAGACTCTTTACCTGCCCTAGGGGGGTAAGTAATACTTTCTTCCCATAAATCAGTTTCATAATGGAGTACTTACCGAGTAGGGAATAGAAAAGTTATATGTGTGTACCAGGATTTACAATCCTAGTGTCCATTGACAGAACTGACTGATTAATCAAACAAATGTTCTGCTAGTGTCAGTTGGATTGCTTATATTATGACATTCAAAAACATTTTTTCAATTTGGAGGAACTGGAGTAGAAAAAAAGACCCAACTTGGAAGGAAAGTGTTCTTGACCAGTTGCCGACTATTTTGCCTGCCAAACTAGTTGGTCGAGTACTTAGCGTACGCTGGCTAGTATTTGGGAGGTCTCGGGTTCAAACCCTGGGGTCGACTGGTCTGCCATGAGTGTTTTTCAGAGGTTTCCTCATGGTAACGTAAGTCACTGCTTGCAAACTTATAAGGCGAATGCTGGACCAGTAATAATCCTCTGAACCCTACCCACACTTCCTATGTACCATAAATATCCCATCTCACCTATCCTTAATGCACTTGTACATACAAGTGTATCCTCTGATCTGACTGAAGTAGTTAATCCCAAACTCAAGCTGCCCGCCTCCCTGACACATACTTCAGGGAGGAATGATACGCGTGTGTTTCATTTTCCTTTTTACTAGCGCAAACTACATCCTCCACTAGAAAGTATCACTTGCTTTCCTTGTAGCGTAAAAAACAATATGCAAATAATTCGAGACGAAATGCACGGTACTCGATTCAATTTTTGTACATATCGATATCTGCATTCAGATCGCAATAGTGAATAAAAGAAAATGTTAAGTAGCCCCGACTCAGAATCTGGATATCGCTGGTTTCAATTCTCTTATATTTCTTCAGTGCAGCATACTCGTCCCGAAGTGAATTGACATATTTTTTATCGTGCCCCAATACAAATCGCGGCCGAACTACTATTAGAGCAAGATCCCAGAGCCGCCAGACGTCCCTTATTTTCTCAGTAATACAATTTGTGAGATGAAGTAGTGCTCGTATGTACTTTCAATTTATGGATACTCGCTCTTGTGCCGACGGCCAATTTCCAGCTATCAGGTGCTTAAGATGGAAAAAACTCAATTCATTTTTCTTATTTTCTAAGCCTTGATTTTTATATATGATACTCAGGGAACTATTTCAATACCTTATGCAAGCTGCCAGACCGATCGTATGGGCCAAACATCCCGCCAGACACACATTAAGTGAGAGTATGACAGTATGAGCGAAATGTCATGATTCGCCCATTTAAAAATAAAAATAATAATATCGTAAGTACGTATATACTCGAACATAGAGCATGCTTGACTAGACAGTAAATATAGAAGGGAGTTCGACGTGCATAGATAATCACTATCGCGCTTAAAATGGGCGAATCATGATATTTCCCTCATACTGTCATACTCACACTTAATGTGTGTCTGGCGGGATGTGTGGCCCATACGATCGGTCTGGCAGCTTGCATAAGGTATTGAAATGGTTTCCTGAGTATCATATATAAAAATCAAGTGTAAGAAAATAAGGTAAGTAGGTCGAGTTTTTTTCCATCTTTAGCACCTGATACCTGGAAATTGACCGTCGGCACAAGATAGCGAGTATCCATACATTGAAAGTACATACGAGCACTACTTCATCCCACAAATTGTATTACTGAGAAAATAAGGGACGTCCGTCGGCTCTGGGATCTTGGGACTATATATACGGGATCTTGGACTATATATACGTTAAAGATATTAAGAACCCGCAATTCATTTTTAAGACCGAAAATGCAGAATCCCATCGATAGCGATAGAACAAATACTTCCTAATATGAGAATGTCTATTCTACGACAGGGGAGTATGGGGAAAAATAAGAAATATGCAGTTCACTCAGAGTATGCTGCATTGAAGAGGTCTGATAAGATAGAATTATCGATATACAGATCTTGAGTCGGGTGACTTGAAATTTTCTATAATTCGCTGACGAGTTGTGAATGCAGATTTCGCTTCGAGGAATACATATAACGAACTTCCTGGTGGGATTGTTTGATAATTTTCAATTACTGAAGAATTTTCCTTGTTTCTTCATGTGATAAATGAAATTGACAATGAACCTCTTGAAAGGATTCCGCTAAAATAACAAGAAAATTACGTATCTTCAGAAAAAATGCCGGGACAAGTCAACTGTTATCTCAAGGGGGACACATTTTCACAGAAATAGCATCCCCGAAAATTCACCCCTGTGCAAGTGGTAGCAACCCTTCAACCTTATCTGAAAGGAATAGCACCGAGTAGTATATCGTGGGAAAGGTATTCTTATTGGCTACATGATTTGATAAAAAAATTCGTTTCACTTGAAAACCTGCTGCGTTATTCTCCATTTAATGAGTGAAAGTAAGGTTTTAACATATTTTTTGAAAAATACGTTGTTGGTACAGAAATAAGAGAAATACAACCACAATATGAAATGGTACAAAAATACAAATTTCTAAATTCTTCAAAGCAATTCATACCCGATAGAGGGTAAGCTATCCTCTCGTTTAATTGTAGTGTGAACATGTTTACGCTACATAATTTATTGAATCCCGCTTTCTGATTATGCTTATCACTTCTTTTTCTGAAAATTGTCTTATCAATTCAATGTGCAAAAGTTGTTTAGTAGGAATGTGATATCTACAGGATGTCCACATTGAGGTCAATCAGTTAAAAGAGATGAATTGCTTGAAGTGTTTTGTTCATTTCATTTTGATTCAACGTTCTTCTTGAAATTGTGAGTACTAATGGTTTATACCACAGCTCAACGTGTCGAAATAGTTGGTTTGTACTATCAAAACAGTACCAACTGCCAAGCTGCTGCAGGCCTTTTCAATCAAGCCAATTCAGGAGCAAATGTTGGCAAATCTTTTATTGGAAGGCTTCTCGATAAGTTTGTCCAAACCGGGCCGGCATGCAATCGCATACATAACCGTCAGTGCACGCACAGTGACCAACGAAGAAATGGAGAAAGCTGTGCTAGGGGAGGTTGAAGTAAACAAACAGCAGAGCATTCGGTTACTTGCCCAATACGTGGGGATATCGCAAACAAGTATATATATATATATATATATATATATATATATATATATATATATATATATATATTATATATATATATATATACTTGTTTGCGATACTCACACGTTTTGAGCAAGTAACCGAATGCTCTGCTGTTTGTTTACTTCAACCTCCCCTAGCACAGCTTTCTCCATTTCTTCGTTGGTCACTGTGCGTGCACTGACGGTTATGTATGCGATTGCATGCCGGCCCGGTTTGGACAAACTTATCGAGAAGCCTTCCAATAAAAGATTTGCATATATATATATATATATATATATATATCAAGTTCACAAACTGAATGAGGATGATAATGATAAACGTATGCAATTCTGTGAGGACATGAGCCAGCGATTGATAGACACTCCTGATTGACTATATTTATATTAAAAATAAATAATAAGAAAACAACTTGTCCAAAAACCACAAAATGAAAATAAATTTTATTAGACTAGTTTCGCCTTTTACAGCATTATCAAGACTGAATAAATAATTGCAAACACATCGCTTGAAAATATAAGTATTTCGGTTCGGTACCTGGGGGTGGTAAAATATAATCGATGGGTCCAAATTATCAGAGATTTAACAGTGGGGAGTGGTTTAAGTCTAACTGGTCATTGAGAAGAATGTAATTATGGGATTTTTGGAGTTTGTTTATTCCCATGGCTTCCAGGAAGTTCATTTTCATACCTTTTTCACAGTAATGAAGCATTTTTGGTTTGAAGGAGGATGAGATGTTATGTCCTTTTGACTCTAGATGTTCCCTAAATGCCGATTGTCCGTTTTTTAGATGTTATTTAAGCCTGGTTTCAAAACATCTCCCGGTCTGGCCTATATATGTTGAATTACATTCTTCACAGTCCATTCTATAAATTCCTGTCTTCTTCATCGTCCATCGAATTTATTATGTATAATATTTGTTTTAGCGAAGAATGTACTTTTTTTCTGAACGGCACCGTAAACCGCCATTACTGCCGCTTGTGGAGCGATACGAATCCTCATGAATTTCGAGAGGTGCACACACAACGGCCCGGAGAAGATTAACATCTAGATTGGGATATACGGTATTAATCAGATACCGAGAACTTTTTTACTTCCCCAAACTTTAAACAGATAAGACGTCAACTTCCTACGTAACAAGGATTATCCATTGATAACGCGTTTGTTGGAAAATTACGAACTATTTGATGAGGATCTGTTACCAGCAACACGGCGCTCTCCCGCACTACGCTGCTAGCGTTAGGGAATTTTTGAACCAACGTTTTCCTGATTAACGGATAGGAAGAAGGGCCAGCTCGTTCGCCTGATCTCAATCCGTTACATTTTTCCTGTGAGATCATCTGGAAAATGTGTGTTTCGCAACTGCACCCGGAACAATTGAAGAACTATTCAAAATAATAGAAAATGAGTGCAGAAGAATATCTCGAGAAATGTTGCAGAACATAAGAAAGGGCTTTGGCTTTGAGTCGAGGCTTTATCACTTCATGCAGGAAAACGGAAGCTAATTCGAACATTTACAGCACTAAATGGTTGTTTTTACTATCAATATATGGAACAGCTAAGTGTGATAGCATTTAAAATTAATTTGGAATAAATAAATTGCCTATTAACCTAAAATAGAAATAAATTTACTTTTCTCATTTTTCATTATAAAAATTTGTAAATTTCATATCAAAGTTTTCATACCTTTAATTTCTCTATCAACAACTCGATTTTCTTGTTATCAGACAATTGTCGTAGATAGTCGAAGAAACCATACTTTCACTTATTAAATGTAAAATTACGCCGCAGGTTTTAGAGTGAAACATAGAGCATACTACCCAGTGGCGCACCCAGGGGGGAGCCATGGGGCTGCAGCCCCCCCGAGATTTATTGTAGTATCAAAAGAATTGAGATTACTAAGATAATAATTGTGAAATGAGCTCATCCGCTACTATAAAATGAGCCTACTGGTCACCATCGGTTAACCATAAGATCTATTATGATTTACCGGATACGGGATGTGCGTTTTCTATTTAAATTTAAGGAGGTAAATTTTGATTCAGCCCCCTCCGAAACTCAGTCCTGGGTGCGCCCTTGATACTACCAACAATGAGGTGGTATATACGTAGGAAATATTCAGGTTGTTCAGGTTGTTCATATATGGAAAAGTGTACCCTGGGACCCTGGGAATAACTAGAATAAATCGCAAGATAATAGAATTGATACGATAACAAACTTAAGTGATATATATATATATATATATATATATATATATATATATATATATATATATATATATATATATATGTAATTCACAAAATTAAGTCCATAAAAAGTCAGCGGCAGTAAATCTAGCAAGAAGAGCAGATAACAGAATCATAAATTGGTAAAAAAAATAAATTGGTAAGTCAAGAGATCGTTGGAATCTGATATGAGACCATGGTATCAAGGAGATGACTCGCAGGTGTTGCTTGATCACGCTGAGCCAAATATTATGTGAAGGAGTCTGCATCATTGAGAACGGTTTCCGATAATGATATCGGATGATATCATTCGATGATATCGGATGATTTATAAGATGAGCAACTTTTACAAGGCGCGATAACATATTATATTCCACTTCCTGAACCGAAATAAATTTGTAACAAAAAAATCTCTTCTGTTTGGACCTTTCTGTATATCATTTATTGAAATAAAATCATTAATCAAATAGTTATTATCACAAATAATTAATGTTGAGTTGACTGTTGTGAATCCAACTCTCCTTTCAGAAATGATCTACTTCCCTTTACGGCAAGAACTGGGAATGCTCCTTGAACGTGGATCTTCATTGTAATATTCCGGGGATCCCATAGGAATGGTTAAATTAAAACATTCTGTTGCAATTTCAATTCCTATTGCGAAAAATAGCACACTTTTCATTAATTCCCAGCCGTAGCCTTCGAAGAACTTTTTCACTTCTTCAGGTATCATTTCAACAGATTATAAACAGGTAGAATTTCAACATTATTCTCATCGCTTGGTCGAATGACAGGTAAGTGACAAATTAAAAATGACATGCAAAGCTATATCGGATGCTTCTGTTGAGAATTTCGATGTTTCGTTGGAGCTATCTTAGGACACTTGAGATTGAAGTATTCTATTAGTAGTCGGGTCGGGCTGACATTTGAAGAAAAAAAAAGAGTAGCTGCAATTTTATGACTGATTTGAGGGCGTAATATCATATTAAGTTCTATTTTATGAAATGCAACGATTTTCAAGTCTGGAAAATTGTTTATAACAACGTTTTTGTGCAAAAGAAGCGTAATTTTTCAATTTTTCGATTATATTTCGGAAACTATAGGTTATGGAGAAAAGTGCTTCATAGGCCAAATAATTGTCATTGAAAAACCTTCCAAACTAGACCTGCTAAATCAAAATCGATTAATTTGTTTAAAAGTTATAGCAAATTTAAGGCTAAAAAGGCGTTTTTTTTTTTAATTATTATAAACAAATAATTAAACATTTTATTGTTTCATTAAGGCCGTGAAAGTGTGAGTTTTCATGTACTCAAAAAGTGTGCGCAAGGTGGGCGATGTGCTATGAATAGTTGTTGCACAATTCTATTTGTTTATCCCGTTTTTGTAAAATGGACCCAATTTCAACCGTTTATTGTGGGAAAAGTTATTAACTTACAGACCTCTAGGAAGTCTCATTTTAAAGGTAATGCAGTCTACTTGTAATCGCCAATCTCAGAAAGTTAATTTTTTTCTGGAAACTATTTAAAAATTAGCAATAAACAAATGTTACATTTTGAACCGTTTTTTGTTTATAAATAAATGCGATAATTTGCAAAGTATAAGGAATATGTGTTCACCAGTAGTACCATTGGAAAGCTGTTAAAAAAACACACATTAAAAAAAAAAGAAAGTTTCTACGACCTCTAGGAACCAAGATAGCTTCTTTTTTTTTTTTAAATCATTACTCCGTTGTTTATTAACATTTTGAGCTGAAATTTTCACATTTGGTAGGCGACATTTCCAACTTTATGATCCGACATTTTGCATAAACTTTCGTTTTTAATTATTTAGTTCCGAGAGCAATATATCAAGGAAACATTCTCTGCGCTTCACGAGAGCCGAGTGGTGGGGGTGAGAGAAAGTCGCAGCGCCTGAATTTCTCGCGCGCGATGCGGAGCTTCAAAATCGAGCGGACAAAAAAAAAATTCGCATTATCTCTTCTTTTTTTTTCAATCTGGGGTAGCTCGACGAAAAAATAACAATGGCGCAATTTTCATATACTCAAAATGTATTTAAACTGCGGAAAAAAGTGTTGCTTAAATAATTCATTGATTTATCGCGGGTTTTTTTGCATTATTAATAATTCTGAAAATTTTCTGTTATGCATGACTACAATATAGTATACTTTAAGTGAAAATATAGCTTCACCACAGATTAATTGAACTATTAACAAGAATACAGTTTGTGTAAGGAATAATATTTATATACTTTTGACGACCGTACTTCTTATTTGATTTGGTCTGTGATGCTGCGTGAGAAATATGAAGCCGATCATCAAACTTCTTTTGTTTTTTTTTGAATGTGTGTTTTTTTAACAGCTTTCCAATGGTACTACTGATGAACACATATTCCTTATACTTTGCAAATTATCGTATTTATTTATAAACAAAAAACGGTTCAAACTGTAACATTTGTTTATTGCTAATTTTTAAATAGTTTTCGAAAAAAAATTAACTTTCTGAGATTGGCGATTACAAGTAGACTGTATTACCTTCAAAATGGGACCTCCTAGAGGTCTGTAAGTTGATAACTTTTTCCACAATAAACGGTTGAAATTGGGTCAATTTCACAAAAACGGGATAAACAAATAGAATTGTGCAACAACTATTCATAGCACATCGCCCACCTTGCGCACACTTTTCAAATAGATGAAAACTCACACTTTTACGGCCTCAATGAAACAATAAAATGTTTAATTATTTGTTTATAAAAATTTAAAAAAAAACGCCTTTTTAGCCTTAAATTTGCTATAACTTTTAAACAAATTGATCGATTTTGATTTAGCAGGTTTAGTTTTGAAGGTTTCTCAATGACAATTATTTGGCATATGAAGCACTTTTCTCCATAACCTATAGTTTCCGAAATATAATCGAAAATTTGAAAAAATACGTTTTTTTTGCACAAAAACGTTGTTATAAACAATTTTCCAGACTTGAAAATCGTTGCATTTCATAAAATAGAACTTAATATGATATTACGCCCTCAAATCAGTCATAAAATTGCAGCTACTCTTTTTTATCATTTTTTGATAATTTTCATGTCAGTCCGACTCGACTATAGTAGCATAATGTTCGTAGATTCCCAAAATATCTATTATCACAAAAATTTTTGGCAAAACATCTTGAAAATTGATATTAGCACTAAGTAATTTGTTATAAGTATGCTATTCATAGTGTAACGTTTGTACAAATAGTATCTACAAGGATGCGTCAATTGATTGAATGACCATTCTTGATTTTATGACAATGCATATTTTGCTACGTATGAAGGGATGTTTCGCACTTGATTAATACATATTGAGTCTCATTCGAGATACGGATACCCATGTATGGTCCCCGGTTCTTAAATCGACACTTACATAATGAGTAAAGGAGAAAAAGAAAAAAACGCGTGAGCAGCAGAGCTCTATCACTAAGGTCGTATTTTTTCGCGAAGTGCATCGCATCGAGAAGCAATTCCAACGGAAGAAATAATAGTTCAATAAAATCTCAAAAAGCATAGTTTAATAGCAAACCGAAATTAAAAAAAAAACAATTGGTTTAATCTCGGGTTTGATATAAAAAAATTGCGAATTGCATGGCATAGTGGGAAGCATATGCGAGATACTACTTTCTTAATATTTGTTAGTATAAGAATTTTCAAGCAACAACCAACTAAAAGGTGATTCGAAATATCCGAGGCATCTGTAACGTTTACATTCAGAATTTCAATTTTGTCCGATATAAGTATTACATCAAGCCAACTATCCGTTAAACCCGAAATTCTAGTAGCACTGTCAACAATTTGTCTTAAATTGAGTGAGTGTATACTGTCTAGCAGTATTTTTGTACTAGAACTATATAAATCCATGAAATTAACATTCAAATCACCTCCGCAAATAACCTCATTACACGACGTAGAAAAATTCGACAAAGTGTCTTCAAATATGTTTAAAAATTCAGTAAAACTACTAGTAGGAGGTCTATACAAGGTTCCCACTATGTTAACCTGCTTATTCACTTTTATTTCAATCCAAATATTTTCTAGGCATTCGTGGCATTGCGAATCCAATACTTTAAAAATAAGATATATATATATATATATATATATATATATATATATATATATATATATATATATATATATATATATATATGTATATAAATTTATATATGTATATAAATTTATATATACTATATATATATATATATATATATATATATATATATAAATATATATACATATATATATATATATATATATATATATATATATATATATATATATATATATATATATATATCAGGCGCGGATCGGGGCCCGACTTTTTGGGGGGACCTTTCAGATATTCAAAAGCTAAAAGGTACTTATACCTTATACCAGAATTAAATTCTGGAATATGATTGTACAATACATACAACATGATCCAGTGTATGATTGCAAATAATATTACATTATGAATAAATAAATTACAAATACCATTAGAATCACTGTATTCAAATGATGATTTCCAACATAACTCAACAATTAAAATTCAGAAAACATTCCGTTGGAATATTAAAATTACTGCGTGTTTCAAATTGATTACCTTCACAGGAAAATATTAATTGGCTATTCAGCCATCTTCGCATTTTGAAGCTGAAGTATGCTTAACGAATATATTCTCCATTTATAATATTATATGAATAATAATTTAACATAATTGTACATTACAGTAGTCGAGAATGACGTGTAATATTTAACGTAAATCAATTTTCAAGAAAATATAGAAATTGGGGAATATTTCACATATTAAGAATTTAATTAGTATTATAAACTAGTGAGAGGCTCCCCCGCCTATTAAATAGATCCGTGAAAACTATAGATCGATGAAAATATAGTTTCCCGAACCACGATGAGTGCAAAGCCGGTCCCTGCCTCTGTCGAACGGTACGCGACGCGTCAAGTGCTGCCCCTGCCTCTGTCGAACGGGCGCGCCATCTGCTCACTGTCAATCTGTAGTTCGTGAGGAATCGGGTAGATACTACGATCTCGTTGGGCCTCGCCGTGCCGAAACTTCTCGATAGAATTCGACCCGTCCAACTGTCGGCTCGAAAGGCGGTCACGTGTATTCGAGTCCATGTGAAGCGAAAATAGTTCTTAAGCGTCGGAAATGCAGCCGTTTTCGCGAATTTCGGAGAAACGTCAAACTTTAAAGGTTCGATATCGAAGATCGGCGTCGCGGTCGGGAACGGGACATAGCCTAAGCACTGCAAAAAGGTCGGTGGCAAAAGACGGGGCCGATCTCCTTATCTCGGCTTTATAAGTTTGCCATAATGCGGCCTTCGGCCGCCTGCATTTTAGGAAGTCCAAAATGGCAAACCAATTATTTATTTAGTATTATATATAATTATTCACAACATATTCAGAAAAGCTGCACGACAAAGCGTCCTACTGTTCAATACTAAGAGTTAGTGTATGTAGATTATGATCACTACATTTAACATCATTCTCGTTAAACGGTCCTTTACATATGTGACATGTAGGGGTGGGGGAATTGAATTCACTAAATTCATCCTCAGTCAATTCATCCATGGGATAATTTGTTTTCAATTTTTCGTCTACAAAATAGGAAATTTCCTGAAATTTTTTCACGAACCATTCAGAGTAGACCTGTGTCGATCGATCATTTGTAGAGACCCGGGTCGATCATGACCCATTCGTATGGTGATCGGGTCAAAAGATTCGATTATTTGGGTCACAGGTAGCAGTTCCTTTGTAACGAATGCTGAACCGGTGAACCGGGAAGAATATATATTAATAAGATAACCTACATTAATGAAAAACAACATAAAAATGTTAAAAAAGGAAATAACTAAGAGTTTTTAATATCAAAAATGGTAATTTACTCCAAATTGTGATTAAGAAATAAAATTTGAGAGGCTCTTTTCGGTTTTAAAGAGCTTCTTTTATTATAGATAGACGCTTCATTAATCTATATAAATGTGGATAGAGGAGACGACGATAATATCAACTAAGTTCACTAAAACACGCAAGCAAAACCTGAATATAAAATCACGTGTCGCGGGTCATACCTATATATGTCACTGATTCGATCTCAAACGGAATTCGATCTCGATCACGACGCGATCGAGTTCGCGACCCAAAAGACAGAGAGATCGACAGTACATAATATATCAGCATGTCACTGATTCGATCTCAAACTGAATTCGATCTCGATCAAGACGCGATCGATCGAGTTCGCGACCCAAAAGACTGAGAGATCGACAGGTCGCGACTCTTCTACGCGAGCGTTCCTGAAAATATCGGTTCCTTTTGGATTACGTGTCAAAATTCAAACCAACATGAGAAAGAGTGCTATGAATGAAAGCATGTAAACGATTGTATCAGCAAGCAATTAGTTATCTACTGTTGTGTAAAAACATATGAAAATAAAGTGCAATTTGGTTAGTCTTGTCAAGTACATCGGGATCGGGTTGAATAAGGGTGACAACGCACGAGCCGCCAACCGCCGCGGTTGGCGGTCGAGCGGTAGCGCGGTCGAGCGCGGATTGCTCTTGCGGTGGCCGTTGCGGTTTGTTGATTGCTAGTCGTCATGAAAGTGTCCGCAGTAGTAGCTCTAGCCATTTGGCAAATTTAAATTCTATCTAAAAAACGAAACAAACGTCGTTGCAATGCAAAATATTGGATTCACCCTCTGCTTCAACAAAGAAGTAGTAAAGGAGCATTCGTAATTTTCTATAGAGAATTGAGAATCTTCGAAGATAAATTTTTCAATTATACCAGTATGTCAACGTCGTCTTTCGGAGAATTACTGAACAAAATTGAAAAGAAAATTACCGGAGTGACTAAAAATATCAAATTTACTACAAATGTTAAATTAATAATGAAGGGAAACCGCGCGATATTGCGATCTTGTGCGTGGTCTGCCATTCAAGTCTGTACAAATCGACAACCGCAAGACCGCGCGGTTGCCGCGTTCGCCGCGCCCGATGTCGACTACCGCCCAACCGCGCGGTTACGGGGCTGCCCGTGCGTTGTCTACCATATATTCCTGTAAAAATTAACAACCGCCCGACCGCCAACCGCCGCGGTTGGCGGCTCGTGCGTTGTCCTACTAAGATCGGGTCTTTTAGAAATTCGTGATTCGATCACTCGTGTATAGGTTGCGATCGAATCATAAAGATTCGATCAATCACGATCGACACAGGTCTAATTCAGAGCACTGTGTGCCCCGATGAGTTTCAAATCGTGATAAGGATGGGTCGTAAGAGCAATGCAAATAATAAGCTATGCCTTATGTTTTTGATAGTTTCTAGTCGAAGAAAACGATTTTTCACTCAATGACTGATCACATTTCTCCATAAGACTCTCAATATCCTCATATATACAGAATTTCACTTTTTCCTGGTTTAAAAAATTCATAAATCTCAAATATTTATCAGCTTGATTAGGTAATTTTATTGAGCATTTATTTCTGAGAAAAAATTGAGTTTCAAAGTTTTCTCCTGATGAAAACGATTCAAGCATCTGTGACAAAAATAGAGTTTTCCATTATGTTTTTTGAAATTTGACTATTAAGCAGAGCCGATAGATTTCAATTAATACAAAATGATAATAATTACGCTTTTCATTCATAATCATAATCATTATTATCACGGTCAACGATCCATGTTTTCCACGTTTACGTCATCATTGTCAATTGTAGCATTAAAAGTTAATCTTGGTTTAATTTAAATATTATTATTTTTATTTAGCATAACTGGATACATTTTTTTACTTTTATAAATTTGGAAATGTCTTTTAGCTTGATTGGAAATTCAATTCCATTAGGTAAACTTTAAAACATTCTGAAAAAGAGGATAATTATTTTTACACCCTATATGTTTTTTTTATCTGTTGGATATAATGCCGCGACTACTGACCATAAAAAAACGAAAAGAATCATCGTTTTGAATATTCACAATTCCTTTATTTTTTGTAAAGCCCTGGGTGTTTTACATACCTAAGTGGAAAGACCACATTTTATAGGATCGAATTGATTAATATCAAACTTCAAATTTGAAATTTCCACTAATGACCATCCGGAATCCCGTTCCTGAAATGCCTCCAACTCCCTCAAATATACCGTGGAAACGTATTTTTCATACCACTCCCGCAAATTTGTTGTCGTATCGATAATATTATTTACTGTATTAAACAATTTGTTATCTAAGTCATTTGAATTTGGTTGGAGAAAAACTCCGGTTAATATTGTATTTTTTATGATTTCTCGGACTGTTTTTTAATTTTTTTTTTAAATTTTGAAAGCTTCAATGAAAAAAATTATAGGGTATTTAATTTTCAAATTAATAATACCTTTTTTTAAATAATAATTTCTTCGTTTGAAACAACTTTCCGTGTCTTGCCACATCAAATTTCTTCCCACATTTTCTTTGTTTTTTGAAGAAAAAGCAGCAACATCTTGAACACCAGCACCAATTTTCTTCTTTCTATTACAATGGTTGACAACTGTATCTTCTTTCTGTTTGTCGCGACAGAGAAGAGATATATATCAATCTCTGACTAGCCGTGTTCGCAAACCCGCTGTAGCACAAGCGTCAATATTAGGCTCGATATTAGGGATCCCTGAATTTTCCCCGCATTCGCAAAATAATTTCTATAAAGTGACACATACTCGGAGCTGAGAATAGATGAAAATCCATAATTGGAAGTGAATTGATGTCTGATATAGGTACGTGTAATAATTTTGTAATACTGCTTTTCCCTCGGCTTATCCATAAACTTCAAAATAATCATGATTCATCAGTTCGTTATAAATACGATTGACAATAATTATTAAATTGATCTGATGAAATTGATTTCCTACCAATGTTTTGAACATTGTTTCAATGAACTTTTTAAAGAGAGAGAAAATATATACCTAATTATGCATTATTATATTTGACAAAATGTTATTGCTTCTTGGCATTGACTACTCCATTCATTATTCCGGTAGGAAACTACAGTAAAAAAATTTTTCCAAGTTATTTCTTGAATGATTTTGTCGATTTCATTGGTGACTAATTAGTAGGCGAAAAAATTTCAACTATGTTATGACCTCGGACATCCTTTCAGCTCATCACTATGACCACGTCGTTCTCGGATTATATAAATATATATATATATATATATATATATATATATATATATATATATATATATATATATATATATATATATATATGATCAAGTTCCGATGACGGTATCTGTCGACCATTAATAATGCTAATTTAGTGAATTAAATATTAAACAGTCGAAATAAGTTTTATTAAATGTTTTGTAATGAAACAATGATACTAACTAACTGATACATTTCTTTATTCTTATGAGAAATTGAACGGATCTTACGGATTTACAAAAAGCAGAATTTTTAGTCGAAAAAAATCATAAAAGTAATTTATATTGATAATGGTAAACTAGTTCTGCAAGGCAGTAGGCCCTTGTAATGCTGAGCTAAGTAATTCGTTTAAAGAGCTATAAAAAAATCACAGGTCTTCGCCCGGGATTTACGAATTCGAAATAAAAAATGCTATTTGCACGTGGTATGTTTATAGTATATTATTCAACGAGCGGTAATGTAGGTCATAACTCACGCAGATGAAGTTTATAGCACGAGCTGCAAGAGAGTGCTGTAATTCATCAAGTGAGTTATGACCATTACCGCAAGTTGAATACTATACTTTATCTACGACTATAACAATAAATACTAAGATACAAGTACAAATTCACAATAATTAGGTAGTATTAACTTAATTTGAAAACATCAGAATTATTCAAGTGACATTAGCAGATGAGTGACAGTCGATCTTACTTGGGATCTTAGTAGACTATATATTGAGTTATAGCAGTGAGTTATTATTACTCACGCTGTTTGGTAATAGATACTATTAATTGCTAAAACGCAGTTGAATAATGAATATATTATTCAATAGGATTAGATAAAAGCTTGTAGTTGTTTTCTTCAGTGAATATTATTCCGTGTCTTTTCCAATTTATTGTTACGAATGGTCAATTCCGTCATTTTGGCGCCAAAATTCTGTAATTATCACTGTTTACGAGAAATCTGATTTAGAAATTTTTTTACGGTGATTATTCCTCCGTGGTGTAATTTATTTTTTATTTACTTATCCAATATCCTTCCCATCAACATTTTCTATGATTTTGCAAAAAATCATTTCAATCGGTCAAACCGTTTAGGAGGGGGCGAGTTAACCAAAATCGAGCTTTCGCTCGACTCATTCAGCTCGATAGGAGAATATTTGATCTCGTAACTGTGGAACTAACTACAGATGTACATGAATGATTTAATTACAAGATTATCTTGTATTTCTAATAATTATCAAAACAGAGTAAAAAAAAGAAGCTCCTAACTGTTGGTTGGAAGTAAAACCTATTTTTCCTCCTTCAATTAAAAATGGGGAATATAAAAATAAATTCCTTTTTTCTAAGTTGATAAAAATGCTCACCACCAAATATATATAATTAAAAAAAAAATATATATACATATATATATATATATATATATATATATATAAATATATATATAAATATATAATAATATACATATATAATATATATAATATAATATATATATATATATACATATATATATATATTATATATATATATATATATATATATATATATATATATATATATATACATATATGTGTTATATATATACTATATTATATATATATATATAATATATATATATATATATATACATATATTATATATATATATATATATATATATATATATATATATATATATAAATCGATCTCTAAACAGAAAACTATCCATAGGAGAATCTTGAAAATTTGGCAATATACCAAGGACGAAGGGGACAGATCTTTTGAAATAGGGGGTTATAAGTTACACCGGAAGTATAATTATTATATTATATATTATAATTATTGAAATAAGCAAGGTGTCAACTTGCTTATTTCAAATGGAACATCATAATTGTATTACAGATTTCGATTCTACGCAATATTTCAACTAGTCTATATATATATATATATATATATATATATATATATATATATATATATATATATATATATATATATATATATATATATATATATATGTATATATATATATATATATATATATATATATATATATATATATATATATATATATATAAATAAAATTAATTACGGTTAACACAAACTAACAACCATCCAGATCAGATAAGTACTCTGACTATTTCGATTAAGTTTAAATTTAGTATTTCAGTAGAAATGTTAATATTTAATTAGTTTAGAACTGCTGCGACTATATGCAGAAACTATTTGTGACCTTCGCCAGTAAAGATCATGGCCGATGAGGAAAGGAGATATTTACACCTGTTCCTGAATTTATAAGTATTCTCATAGAGAGTATCCAAGTTAACATAAATGATTAACTACCATTAACTGGAGTCACAATTATTATGAAAAAAAATTGTCATTTTGAGTGAAATTTGTTGAAGATGGAGTATAACGGCAACATTAGGGTATTGGATCTGTGATTATATATATATATATATATATATATATATATATATATATATATATATATATATATATATATATATAAACGATATTAGTACTCCCACACCTAACTTTTGATTTTCGATAATCTTATATTTCCGGGGGAAAAACGAAAAATTTAAACCAAGGAACGATGTAGATGAAACAAGCAAATTACGAGAATAAAGAACGATAATCAAGAATCATTAAAAAATATTTTGTGATTTGAAATTCTTCCAAAAAAAAAGTCGCAAATTATTGATCTTTTTATTTGCAACTTCGTCTATATGACGAAAACGCGTGGATCATAATTATCTATGTGGTAAGTACTTTGGTTCA